>ML812406.1:254958-268865 GCA_009831015.1 Picea engelmannii
CACACATCACTCTTAATTCCCCAGTACCCAATCTATCTACTAGAAAATAGTTGAAAGCAACACATTAAGATTCATGCATAAACATTAGCAAAACAACAAATTCATAAAGAAACACATGTGGTTTTGTGCATAAAGAAACATATATCAATCATTTATTAACATATGACATTCATTCATTCATTAATCATAGACATTAAATACTTCATCTCAATAAATTTTGTCATAAAAAATATGTTTTCACAATATGGTACATGATGTTTCTTAGTAAAATCATTTCATTTTTGGTTTCTTTCTGTTTGAAATGAATTCATAAAGTAGGTTGTTAGTTCCTTCTTCCCCTTTAGTTGTTCTGGCCTCTGCATGTCTTATTGATGACCTGGTCGTGTACTCACGATGATGAGGCTACTGCAAGGGGGGTGTGGATCATCGACTACAATAAGAAAGAAATTTTAAATTGATATTTTTTGTTATTATTATATCAAGTATTTCATTAATAAAAGGAGAATTAGAGTGTTCTTTACTCGCTTGAGTAGTGGAGGCAAGCATAGTAGTTTTGGATGCAGAAATATGTTCATATTCTTATCTAGCCTCATCCTCTAGATGCTCTGGAGTTGAAATAAGAAAGTTTATAATTAATACACCATTTGAAATTAAACATTTTTAATTGTAATCCATACTACATTTTTATAGCAGATGAAATACCTCGAGTACCAAGCTGCACACCACCTTCATTGGGTGGCACTCTACCATCACTAGGTTGTGTTCCTCTAGAGGGGACACCTGTTTCTTCATTGGTTTCCTGCTTAAAACAAACAAACACATTACTTTATGGCCGAAAATAATAATCAATAGATTGTACAAGTAATTAATTATAAATAATGTTCGTTGATTTTATTTCCCTGTGTGTCAGTTTGAGTGCATGAAGGTTTTGTTTCCCCCTGGATTTTTCTATGTTCAACCACGACTTGAAAGATGTGCTTGAAATAAATCTTGAGGTATTCCTTTGTTGGATCTTGTTTGAACTCCATGCCCTGAAAATTTGCATAACATGAATTTTTCTTCTTCTCTGCAATTAAATTAAAATTATTAACAATATATTATTTGGATGCAATTAATTTTTTTATACTTACAATTCGTATGACCAGTTTTGAGTAACCACCTGGGCCAAATTTTTGTTTCCCATGTTTTTGTATTCTATCCTTGGTGTCTTTGGATGTGTCTACGAGCCTGTATTGAAAATTTTCAAACACATAATTAGATGTCACAATGATGATAAAAAATAATATTTACATTATTAGAAGTGTCACATACCTTTCTGAGCCGAGTGGTATCTTTCCTTCTATTCAGAGCATCTTCTCCTTTGCATCTTCCTGTAGGGTCTTAGATGTCACAATGATGATAAAGAAACATATTTACATTATCAGAAGTGTCACATACCTTTCTGAGATGAATGGTGTCTTTCCTTCTTTTCGAAGCATCTTCTCCTTTCCATCTTCTTATAGGGCCTTCCACTCCCTCTCAAGAATCATTGGAGGACACTCATACTTAGGGTTATTTTATATATGAACCCTATATTTGTCCTGCAAATATTTTAAATATGCATCTACTTTTGAGGAGACTCCAGATTTTTTGAAGGAGCCCTCACCGAACATGCCAACTAACTTTTTAATGAGTTCATATTTTAACTTGCAACTTTGGGAATTCCACCTTGTGCGTATGGTGGGCCAAAATATAACCAAGGTCAAGTCATTCACGTGTTTATAAAATGTATCATTTCCTATGAAAATATATTATCATTAGTTTAAAATAATCACACATTATACGTAAATTTCAATTAGATTGTACATATTAATTAAAGAACGTCTTAAATATCTGGAAGATTTTCTATTTTCAAAGGGATGAGCTCATCGTTCAAAAAAAAGGTAACCGATAGTGTTCCTGTGCTAGGGACACGAGAATATCCAAGAAATCATGATTCAAAATGTGCAAAGCCATGCTCTACATCTACATCATCTTGTGCACATCCTGGCATGTGCTTATCAGGGCCAGGTATAGTACTGACATCGACCCTGGGAGGTGTACCGGTCTGAGTGACTGGCATGCCAGTATGATGCTATGTGATGTAGTAGCATCGTAAGTAAGCCATCAAATAAAGTGCAGAAGCGGAGGACAACTGGAAATGCACCAAAACGTATTTTGAAGACATTTTGAATTCAAATAAAGGAACATTAATGTAATATCTGAAAAGATGTATTTACATTTATGTTTTGGAGATTGTAAACAGATCTTGAGCGTTGCTCTCATCTGTCAGTTATGGAGGCATTTAATTGTAATAAATGTAAAGTAGATAGCTTTTAATTTCGATTAGATATCTAGAGTTGTAAGAGGGAAAACTCTAGGAAGCTCCCTCGTAGGTATTGTATTGTAATCAAGTTATTCTCAATTGTAAGCTGGAGAGAAAGAGAATACGAGAGAAGAAGAAAAGAGACTGTAAAAATCTTATAAGTAGATAGTTTTTGCTATTGAACCCATGTACAGATGCACTTGGATTAATATAAAGAAGCTTTGATCCAATTTTATGGTGTTTTTATGCATTCTGTTTACATCTTCAAATGGTATGTTTGTAGTTTTCTTATGTTCTCTGTCATGCATGTTTTTTCAATGTTAGGTGCATATATGCTCATGATTTCATGATTGAATGTATGAATTCTATGAGAAGAGAAGTATAAGTTTCAATTGTTTATCTTCCTGAGAAATCTTGCAAGGAGTGCAGTGAGAGTCTGCAAGGAGTGCGTTGACAAAGTTCTAAGTTTTATCTCGAAAAATATCAAGAGGGATATCGTTGTTCTTATACCAAGAAGAGTGCAAGTGTATAACTAGAGCCATGAAAAGGGTGCACAGGCCATAGAGAGTCTTAGACTTTACCAACCAAAGAGGAAGGTTGAATAATTGTTGTTGCAAGGATTGCATAGAGTTAGACGCGTGAATAGCTAGTGGTTATTGATAATGTTGCAAGGAGTGTGTGAAAGAATCTTTTAGGAATCCTTGAGGTTGTAGTAGAACAAAGCTCAGGAAGGATAGGGACTTGGAATAAGTTCAAAGGAAGGATGAGGTCTAAAGTCACCTTGCAGAAGCAAAGTTTAGAAGAAAAGATGTCAAGGTATTTGAGCAAGAGTTCTTGAGAAGTCCGAACGAATAGTCAAAATTATCAAAGGGAGAATCACAGAGTTCTATGGGCCATTGGATATTGTAGACCAATGGGGAGATTAAGGCTAAGTGTCTTTTAGCACTCGTAAGCTTGGGAGGGATAGTGGTTGTTGGATCTGGATCAATGAGAGTCATTGATCTCGTGTTCGAAATTTGTCATTTCAGAGTTTGGGGCGTGGAAGATGTTGTGACTCAGAGTCGAGGCTTGCGAACTCCCGATTCGCAAAGTCCCGATAGAATCAAGAACGTAAGATCATGGGAAGCTCAGAGCCATCGATTGTGACGAGGGATCATTGCGATTTCGGCTATCGGTGAAAAGGTGGTGTTGTATTACAAATCACTGGTACGTGAAATCTTGAAGTGCCAAGAGATTTAGCCCTAGGTCGCAGTCGAGGGTCATGTCAAGAAAGTCAAGGGAGGAATCAAAGGACCCATTAGCCTTTTGGGGTTTTGGGGATTGAAAAAGTTAGGGAGACTCATACTAGGGGTTGTGAAGTCACGAAACTCGATATACCTTTTTGGTGGAGTGTGTGGTCATGTCAGTTGGTCACGTGGATGAGAGTTGGCACTCAGTTCATGCATAACTCCTAAGAATGACCTGTGGATAGAAACTTGTGTGTTGAGGATTCCTGTGGGGAATGAAATATTCGATCAGATTCAAAGGGGGAGATTAAGAATGATCCTTATACCGAGAGGTCATGCAAAACCTGCTGAGGTAGGGGGTGTTGTGCCATGTGGTATCAGAGCCCAGAGTTTAAATTCTGTGGGGAACAAATTTGAACAATGCCACCCAGAAGACGTCAAGATAGACCAATGCCCGATCCATCTATGGAAAGGGAGATGAGAGAACTCTATGCTCGATTAGATGCTATGGAGACAACACATAGATGGACAGTTGATGTTAGAGATGTCAGTGAAGATGAAAGTGGAAATGAGGCCAGAGTTGAAGAAGGAGTTGTAGTCGAAGATGCTGTGGAAGAACGTCTATTCCGAGTTGTTGCAAGAATAGGTGCTAGGGAAAAGATGGATATTTTGATGTATGAAGGAAACCTAGACGTTGAAGAGCTTCTAGATTGGTTTAGAGCTCTGGACAAATACTTTGACTATGAGGATGTCAAGGAGGATAAGAAATTCAAACATGCCAGCACTAGACTTAAAGGGCATGCAACACTGTGGTGGGATGAACTGCAGGCTGACAGGCATTGCAAAGGCAAGAAAAGAATCACAATTTGGGATAGAATGGTTGCAAATATGAAATCCAAGTTTATACCCAGGGATTGCCAAATCAATCTGTTTTGAAGAATGCAGAATTTGAGACAGAAAGGAATGATAGTGAAAGAATACACTGAAGAATTTTATCGAATTAACATCAGAGAAGGTCATCGTGAAAATAATGATGAAAAGGTCGCCAAATACATGAATGGTTTGAGATATGACATTCAGGATGAGATGAACATGATGACAATTAGGAATGTGGAAGATTCTTATCAAATGGCTTTGAAGGTTGAAGAGAAATTGGGACGAAATCAAAGTCAAAGAGGCATAAGTAGAAGTCAGAGCAGAGGAAAAGAAATTTCCCAAGACAGAGTACAGAAGCCTAAGGAGGAAGAAACAAAACCTTATGTTCACCCAGAAAGAGGATGAAGTTCACAGAGAAGTCAATCTGCCGACATAAATACTTTTCTGTGAGATAGAGGAAGAGGAAGAGGCAGAGGAGGTGAGATAAATTGTTTTGTCTGTGGAAAGATCAGACACAAGTCTTATGAATGTCCTGATAGAAAAAGAGATGGAGGAGGCAAAGCTCACATTTCATAAGCGTGAAGGCAAAATGTTGAGGCAAAATATGCACAAGGTAGAAGATCCTTAATGATGAGGAAAATTCTTTTGAAACTAGAGAAGGAGATAGAGAATCCCGTCCAAAGAAACAGTTTGTTTAGAACTATTTGCAAGACCAAGGATAGGGTATGCAAGGTAATTGTGGACAGTGGAAGTACAGATAATCTAGTATCCACAGAAATGGTGGAAAAGATGGAATTGGAGACAGTTGCACATCCAATCCCATACAGAGTCTCGTGGTTGCAAAAAGGACATCAGGTAACAGTCACTAAACAATGTTTAGTTGAATTTAAGATAGGAGGTTACAGAGATGAAATATTGTGTGATGTTATTCCCAAGGATGTCTGTCATCTTTTGTTGGGTATACCATGGAAATATGATAGAAATGTTGTTCATGATGGGAGAAATAACATGTACACCTTAGAGAAGAATGGTAGAACACATATGTTGCTGCCATTTGAGGATAAAAAAATGAAAGAAAAAACAAGGAATAGTATACTTATCATCAGTGGGAAGGAGCTTCTTGATGAATTCAAGAAAGAAGAAGACATGCAGTTTGTTGTAGTGAGAAAACCCAGAGTCATTTTGACAAGTACCAAGATAGACGATCTACCAGAGGAAATTCAGGAACTACTAGAGAATTTTGTTGATATCGTGGTGGACGATTTGCCTTTTTCGTTACCACCCATCAGGAGTATAAGCCATCACATTGACCTTATACCAGGAGCAAGTTTATGAAACAAAAAAGCGTATAGATTGACATCGTAGGAGAATGAGGAGGCCAAGAAGCAAGTCCAAGATTTGATGGACAAAGGGTTGGTTAGAGAAATCTTGAGTCCATGCGTTGTTCCAACAGTGCTAAGTCCAAAAAATTATGGTGGATGGAGAATGTGTATAGACTCAAGGGATATAAACAAAATCACCATCAAGTATAGATTTCCTTTACCTAGGATAGATGACTTGATGGATTGCTTGAGCGAAGCAAGTTTTTTTTTCAAAAATTGATTTGAAAAGTGGATATCATCAGATTAGAATGAGGGAAGGCGATGAATGGAAGACTGTTGATATTATGGTAGTTGCGGGAGGTATTTACCTCCACATGTAAACCTGAAAAGGATAGAATACTCCAGGAAGTAAGAAGAAACCCTAATGAGTTGGATAATAACCCTAGAAGACTTGTTGGCTCAAGAAGATAATTTATATTAGGTTATTAGCCTCCAAGAGAAGAAGTCGTCCAGAAATAATAATATACACTGAACAAACAGATACCCGGAATGAGAAGTAGGCCCAGGCAGTTAGCCAGAATTAGTATAAATACAGGAGGCCAATTCTCATTCTAGCAGGTAGTCTCAGAATTGCAGTGCCCGATATTGTGCGCACTGCAGTGCCCAGTCTTGTGTGCAGGTTTGAGGAGAGCTTCCATTGCAGCTGTTGCAGCTAGCAGATTACGTTTGGATTGGACTATCTCTTAGCTAGGGTTTGGAGTATCTGATCAACTCTTATTTGTGCACTATCCTTGGGGAAAGGTGTGCTACCCTTTGTTTGGCTATCTATCCTAGGGTTTTCTTTCAGAATGATTCTCTGTCAAGGTTAAGGTGCTCGGAGGGTGGCTTCGACTATGGTTCGTGACAAGGGTATTTTCAATGGTAAAACAAGCACACATATTTTATATTCTAATAGGTTATGGGCCCACACCTCCTTCATTTAGTCTAAACACTGGAAGGAAACATAGCCGCTAGGATATTGAGCTCGCTGAGGAATTGTCGCTAGGGTTACTATGAGAAGCAACTTCCAAGACACTGTCGCTAGGGTTACTAGTAGGAGCAGTTGCAGAAACCCTAATCCCCTTGTTGAGGCACCTTAAGTGAATGGATTGACCTAATCTCTCGATAGATCAATACGCTCTAGCCTAGCACATCTCTTGATACTCTCAGCAAGCCAAGACGTGAATTTTGAGTTTGTGGTCAAATCTAGGGTTTGACCAAGTCAAAGAAGCCATGACTTATTCTATGAAGTCAGAGAATAAGTTATATGGAGCCTATAACTTCAGAGCATGGAAGATAAGGATTGACCTCATCCTTGCCAAGAATAAAGTGTTGGATATCATGAAACGAAAGATCATGAAATCGTAGTTTGAAGAAGGGAAAGAGAAGGAACTGTAGAATGTTTTAGCTATGGAGAAGTTCAAAGATGATGGCATTAATGCTATGAGTATCATAGTGGAATCCATAAAATACCACTTGATACCCTACATCTCCCATATTGACTCATGTAAGAATATGTAGAATGCCCTAACAAACCTCTTCTCAGTCAGAAACATTGGACAAGTAATGAGTCTAAAGAATGAACACCGTGACATGAAGATGAATGATGATGATAGCATAACATCATACTTTGTGAGAATTTCTCAATTAAGAGATCAACTACAAGCTATTGAAGATATCATCTTAGAGAAGGAGTTGGTAAACATAGTACTCAATGGTCTTCCCAAGATGCGGGATGCATTTTTCACAAGCATGAACACAAGAAAGGAGTATCTGACATTTGAAGAACTTTGGACTTGTTGTGCTCAAGAAGAATCAAGGATTAGTGCAAAAGAGAAACCCCAAAAGAAGTATGATGATCAAGCCTTCACAACAAGATTCAAGAACTTCAGGAACAAAAGGAAGTTTGGTTCAAGGAGAAAGCCAAATCAAGAGAAAGACATTTTAGAAGTACAATGCTTCAACTGTCGAAAGTATGGTCACTACAAGAATCATTGTCCCAAGCTAAAGAAAAGGAAGGAGAAACACAAAGAATCAATTGTCGAAGAAAAGGAACCTACAAAGAAGACTAAGCAGGATGGAAGAGACTTCTTCTTCTAAAGGTAACACAACTCTTCTTATTTCTTGTACATATCTTGTTTTCATCGTCTCTGTACATATCTTGTATATCTATCTCTTGGAAGATAATGTGTTCCAAGAAGAACTATACCTATGGAAGAACAACAAGATAGGAATGGATATCATTAGATAATACACATGAAAGGATGAAATACAAATCATGTGGAAGCTATTGCAAGATAAACCGAATCAATCATGAAGAGATTTAGAAGAAGCAATGACAGAAAGAAGTCAACAATCGAGAGGAAATTGGAAAAATACTTATGATGTTTTGTAGAAGACAACGAGACGAAAGTGTGGACTATATTATACAAGAGAGCCAATTATATATTGCAGAAAACAATAAGGATGCAGATGGAAGTGTGGACTTTGTTAGACAGAGGGATCCAATTATATGAACTCATACATGAAGCAAGGATTAGGAGGGAGATAATCCTATGATCCATTGAATATGATGAAGTATATATCCATGATAGCAGCCATGAAAGACAATACGTATTCTTCAAAGAGAAGCCTTATAGTATCCCTGGTTGTCCATCCACATTCATGATCCTATGATGGAATCTTTAGGGCATGGAATCTATAAGAAAATCCATGGACCAAAGAACTAAAGAAACACATGAAGATTCCAAGAAAGAAAGAGAAGCCAGAACAACCAGTCATTGTATCAAGAATCACAAGATTGTTAGCCTAATATAAACTCAATAAAAGAAATCAAGCAGAGGAACTGAAATTCATGATGAAGAACAGTGTATGGAAGAATTATGAATGAAATCACTGCGAGATCCAAAACTAGGGGTTCTCCCAGATGGAGGGAGAAGACTATGATGATTACTTGTTCCAGTAAACCAAAATTATCTCTACATGAGTCATTATATCATCTGAACCATCCATGAGTTGGAGTTATACATCAAATGAATGCAAAGAATGTTCTCCAGAGAAATTGAATAAAGAGCATATGAAGAGAAATATCAAGACTTTGAGGCATACCAGAAAGAGACCCTTGTATGAAGATAGAAGAAGATAACTTGGTGGAGAACCTCCAGTGCACAGCAGAAGCGTGATGAAGATTTCCTATAACATCAAGATGATTACTCAGTAGATCAGATCTCATGATGAAAGAAGAAGTGCCACATGGATATGTTCCAGTTTTCCAACAATGATATACTCTATTGTTTAGAGCTACATGAATCCTTCACAGAAAATCAGTGTTCCTGACTAAAGTACATTTGAAATCAAGAATTACATTATCCGTGATGAAGTCCAAAAAGGAGAAAGTGGTTCTCCAATACATATCTCCACAGATGAGAAGATAAGCAGACATTTTCGTAAATCTTCTATCCAAGATGAAAGAGTTTGCATACTCAAGATGGAGCTCGTGGAGATGAATTCCTTATTGAAGAAGGAAGATTTGAATCCTAGGTTGGGAGGGAGCACTAAAAATATTATTGAGGACATTCATTTTTCAAGATTGAAAAATAGTCCATCTTGGACAGATGCTTTCTTGTTCGGAAAGTGGATTGAGATTTCTGACAAACAATGATTTCCCATTGTGGTTAACATGAGAAATGGTCCAGATTGTTGATGTATCATAGACAATGAATTCCTATTGTGGTTAACATGGGGAGTGGTCTAGGGAAGTCTCTCTTCTTGAGGGTTACTCAAGAAGACTGGCCCACCTCGTCGGACAACGATTTCTCATTATGGTTAACATGATGAATGATCCGTTTTGGAGGTTGATACATGACATTATTTTTCTCTTGTGGTTAACAAAGGAAATGGTCTAGACAGTCATTCCTTAGGGTTTATACATTCTCTCCAAGGTGTACTTTGATTAGTGTAGGAGGAATGGCCCAGGCTAAGGAATGGTCCAGGCTCAACAATTAGGGACATACATTCCTTAGGGTTTATACATTCTCTCTAGGGTGCACTTTGATTAGTGTAGGAATAATGGCCCAGAGTGGGGAATGGTCCAGGATCAACAATCAGGGATAGACATTCCTTAGGGTTTATACATTCTCTCCAGGGTGCACTTTGATTAGTGTAGGAGGAATGGTCTAGGGTGGGGAATGGTCAAGGCTCAACAATCAGGGACAAGCATTCATTAGGGTTTATACATTCTCTCTAGGGTGCACTTTGATTAGTGTAGGAGGAATGACCCAGGGTGGGGAATGGTCTAGGCTCAACAATCAGGGACATGCATTCCTTAGGGTTTATACATTCTCTCCAGGGTGCACTTTGATTAGTGTAGGAGGAATGGCCTAGGGTGGGGAATGGTCCAGGCTCAACAATTAGGGACATGCATTCCTTAGGGTTTATACATTCTCTCCAGGGTGCACCTTGATTAGTGTAGGAAGAATGGCCCAAGGTGGGGAATGGTCCAGGTTCAGAAGACAGACAATTATTCTTCCTTGCTTGAGAAGAATAGTCTAGATATCTCATTGTTCTACTTTGAGGGAAGATATTATTTCAGATCTCATAGATGTGAGTGAAATATTGGCCTAGATGATTCAGTTTATATCATAACATTGTTTCTATGCAGGTTGGTATCAGATGATTGTTATGAAGACTGTATGACAATAGATGTATACTACTGTGGTGGATGTGTTCCATTGTTCGTGACTATACGTTGTTGATCAAGTACTTGTGTGTTACTTGGTGTGGTAGTGTACCACTAGATTGTAGTTATGTACTACTATGGATAGACACAGTTGTGTTCTATTTTGTTTTGATTGCCTTGAAGACTATAAGCAGTTTATTGGAAATAATTATCATCCAAATGAATGATGAACAAAGATTTTCCAGGCAGAAAATGGTTCAGAACATTTACTCTTCTAGATTAGAAGAATGGATCTTGTATCACTTTGTGGAGTGAGCATCATGTCTGATGAATCAGATAGAGTATGGTTTTGAGAGATGATGCAGATGATGATGATGATGATGGTGCTCATGATCTAGTCATGATCTAGTCTATATAACTATGTTGATGATACCGAGTGAATGGTATGTTTTGTGCTCAAGACCATTCCATGTAATACCTCCCTAGCTAGGAGGGAGTGTTGATATTATGGTAGTTGCGGGAGGTATTTACCTCCACATGTAAACCTGACAAGGATAAAATACTCCAGGAAGTAAGAAGAAACCCTAGTGAGTTGGCTAATAACCCTAGAAGACTTGTTAGCTCAAGAAGATAATTTATATTAGGTTATTAGCCTCCAAGAGAAGAAGTCGGCCATAAATAATAATATATACTGAACAGACAGATAACTAGAATGAGAAGTAGGCCCAGACAATTAGTATAAATATAGGAGGCCAGTTCTCATTCTGGTAGGTAGTCTCAGAATTGTAGTGCCCAGTATTGTGCGCACTGCAGTGCCCAGTCTTGTGTGCAGGTTTGAGGAGAGCTTCCATTGCAGCTGCTGCAGCTAGCAGATCACGTTTGGATTGGACTATCTCTTGTCTAGGGTTTGGACTGTCTGATCAGCTCTTATTGGTGCGCTATCCTTGGGGAAAGGTGCACTACCCTTTGTTTGGATATCTAGCCTAGGGTTTACTTCCGAAATGATTCTCTGCCAAGGTTAAGGTGCTCAGAGGGTGGCTTCAGCCTATGGTTGGGTGAAAAGAGTATTTTTAATGGTAAAACAAACACACATCTTTCATATTCTAACAAAGACAACATTCAAGATGAATGAAGGACTATATGAATGGCTTGTCATGCCTTTTGGTTTGACGAATGTGTCGAGTACTTTCATGAGGTTGATGAATGAAGTCTTGAATGATTTCATTGGTAAGTTTGTGATTGTGTATCTTGATGATATACTAGTCTTCAGTAAGATTGAGGAGGAACACTTGAGACATTTAACTCAAGTAATGAGGAGATCGTAGCAAGAGAAGTTGCTAATAAATTTGAAGAAGTCATCTTTCATGAAGAAAGAACTCATTTATTTTGGATTTGTGATCTCTTCGAATGAGTTGAAGATGGATCCTGAGAAAGTAAAGGAAATCAGAGATTGGTCGTCGCCAAAGAACATATTTGAAGTCAGAAGCTTCCATGGATTAGCTAGTTTTTATAGGAAGTTCATCAGAAATTTTAGTGGGATTAGTGCATCAATGATGGACACAGTCAAGAAAATACATAAATCTTTTCATTGGACAGAGGAAGTAGAGAGAAGTTTTAAGTTGCTGAAGGAGAAAATAATTGGGCAACCAGTCTTGGTTCTGCCAGATTTCAGTAAAACATTCCAAGTCAGATGTGACGCAAGTGGATTTGCGATTGGAGCAGTCTTGAGTCAAAACAATAGACTGATTGCATACTTCAGTGAGAAGTTGAACGATGCCAAAGTGAAATATTCCACATATGATAAAGAATTTTATACAATCATACAGGCATTGAAGAAATGGAGACACTACTTGGTCCCAAAAGAGTTTGTCTTGTATAGTGATAACCATGCTTTAAAATTCATAACTCGATAGGAGAACTTGAACCAGAAACATGCGAAGTGGGTTGAATATATGCATAATTTTACTTTTGTTATAAATAACATTTCTGGAACTGCTAACAAGGTTGTTGATGCATTGAGCAGGAAATGTTTGATTCTGCAGGAGTTTCTTGTGAAGACCTTAGGTTTTGATAGCCTTAAGGATGTGTACAGAGATGATCCAAATTTTAAAGATGCTTATGAAGCATGTGAGAATCCATTTCTCAGAGATAGAAGCCAATGGGTTGAATATTTGATTAAGGATGGACTGTTATTCAAGGGAAATCAATTTTGTATTCCGAAGAGTTCTATGAGAGAGAATTTTCTGAAGGAAAAACATAGTGGGGGATTGGATGGAATTTTTGGCCATGATAAGACTTTTGCACAACTGAATGGCTCATACTATTGGCCAGGGATGAGGATGGATTCCAAGAAATCCATGAACAAATGAAAAATTTGTCAGCATGCAAAGGGGAAAAGACAAAATATGGTATTATATCAACCATTGCCAGTACCAGAGAGGTCGTGGGATGTGGTAAGCATGGATTTTGTGTTAGGATTTTCGAGGACACAGAGGGTTTGTGATTCCATATTCGTGGTAGTTGTTATAACCCTAAATTGCACCATCCCTGCTTACCTGGCATCAGGCCTACTCATTGCCCTTCATTACAAAAGCCATGCTGAGCAGACTCTTCAAAAAACCTCCTAAATCAAGTAACCCGCGCCCTAACCTATCACTGGGTGCGTTGGAACGTTGGCAGGCCTTCTGCAACACGTGTTTGAATGCTGGCTGGCCCACTACAACAAGCGTTTACCTAACAAAGCAAAAAATCAGGAAAGTTTCCGCCGTGACGAGAAGCTTTTTGTCAGTTAACTGGAACTCCCAGCCATGCATGGCCGAGAGTTTGCCTAAAACCCTAGCTCCTTCTAGCCTATAAAAGGAGGGGTAGGGGTACTATTCAAAGGAGGAAAAATCATAGCAAAGAAACTCTACCAAATTTCCAAGTCCATTATTGTCCCAACCCTTTAGCCTTTCCTCAAGATTTAGGAGAATTCAAGCAAAGAAGTTGGAGGAAAAAAGAAGAGGAGGAGCCCAGGATCAGGATCGAGGAACAGTGGCTGGTCTCTGAAATCATTGTAAGTTGATTCATATTGAGATTAATGAAAAAGATACTTTTCCCGTCCCAAATACATGAGTCTTATCTATGTTATTTGATTTGTGTTTAATCTCTAACCCTCTAGTAGATCAATAGCATGCATGTGTAGTTTTGTCGTGATTGCAGGAAATCTTTTTGGAAGGAGCAGCAACAACAAGGGGATAAAAGGTCAATGGAGGATCTACTTCAACCGTCGATAAAAAGGTTAGTTGATTCTTCCCATGTTTGCATGAGAAAAAGGGTTTTAGATTGGGGTAGAAGGTTAAAAGTTATTTCTAAAGGGTCATGATCTGCGTACAAGTTTAAAGCCCTAGCTTGTTAGTCCGTAGGGTAGAATAACCCCACAA
>ML812406.1:268915-279421 GCA_009831015.1 Picea engelmannii
TAACTTTTAACCTTCTACCCCAATCTAAAACCCTTTTTCTCATGCAAACACGGGAAGAATCAACTAACCTTTTTATCAACGGTTGAAGTAGATCCTCCGTTGAGCTTTTATCCCCTTGCTACTGCTGCTCCTTCCAAAAAGCTTTCCTACAATCACGACAAAACTACGCATGCATGCTATTGATCTACTAGAGGGTTAGAGATTAAACACAAATCAAATAACATAGATAAGACTCATGTATTTGGGACGTGAAAAGTATCTTTTTCATTAATCTCAATATGAATCAACTTACAATGATTTCAGAGACCGGCCATCGTCCCTCGATCCTGATCCTGGGCTCCTCCTCTTCTTTTTTCCTCCAACTTCTTTGCTTGAATTCTCCTAAAGCTTGAGGAAAGGCTAAAGGGTTGGGACAATAATGGACTTGGCAATTTGGCAGAGTTTCTTTGCTATGATTTTTCCTCCTTTGAATAATACCCCTACCCCTCCTTTTATAGGCTAGAAGGAGCTAGGGTTTTAGGCGAACTCTCGGCCATGCATGGCTGGGAGTTCCAGTTAACTGACAAAAAGCTTCTCATCCCGGCGGAAACTTTCCTGATTTTTTTCTTTGTTAGGTAAATGCTTGTTGTAGTGGGCCAGCCAACGTTTGAACGCGTGCTGCAGAAGGCCTGCCAGCGTTCCAACGCGCCCAGTGATAGGTTAGGGCGTGGGTTACTTGATTTAGGAGTTTTTTTGAAGAGTCTGCTCAGCATGGCTTTTGAAATGAAGGGAAATGAGTAGGGCTGATGCCAGGTAAGCAGGGATGGTGCAATTTAGGGTTATAACATATGCCCCCTACTGACTAACAACTCGAAGCAACCGGGTTTCAAACCATTGAGCCCGAACAACTCCCAGAGGAATCAACCGCCAATCTTGGATCGATTGAGACCTTGAACACTGATACTTGGCCGAACATTATTGTGCCAATTCAATTTTACGAACACCTGTCAGCGCCTAACCCAGTTATGGAACAAATCACTTCATCTGGGAATTCTGCCATTCCTATCACTGTTACTACCACAGGAGAAGCTTCTCCTAACTTGCCTTTGTCGAAGGTGCGGGCCACCATGGTCTCGGCCGCAACTACGTCGCACAGTGGACCGACGCCATCTATCATGGCGGCCACATTGCCATACATACCTAGTGCGACAGGCCCTCCGTTTTCATACGGTATGCCTAGTTCAGGGACAAGTCCTGCACTCACCTCTTCCACTTTACAGACTTTGGGTCTGGGGGCAGGGAGCTCGAATGCTCTTCTGCAAGGTCAACCTGGGGGCATTCCTGTCCCTTACAATTCTTTTCCTTACGCTGGGGGTCACATTCCTCCTTCGTCCCCTTCGCTTAGTGGATTGCATCAGTAGTCCGCAGGGAAGCCTGCACACACGAGTCCATTTGGAGCTGCGAGTCAAGGATCACCTGCGCAAACTCTGCCGGTAGGTTCGTCACCGTTTGTTTGGAACAAGACATTTGGTGGTAACACTTTCACATCTACTGCTTTCCCATCAGGGGGCACACCCATTTTTGGACAGTCTACGCCGGCACAGGGTACTATTCATGCGCTGTGGGCACACATACCAGGACCTTGGAATTCAGGACAAGGATCCGTTCCTTCATCTGGAATGTCGTTCTGGGGAAATTCTTTCCACAGCCATTGGAACCCTAGACAGAATTCTATGCCTCTCCTCTCGGGATAGGCATGGAGTCATCCTTCCCAAAGTCCGTCAAACACAATGAATGCCCAACATCCTATGTCCTTCATGGGAAATCAACAAATGATGTCTCCTCAAATGAAAAACCCTTACGCTGGTCAGGGCAATGGTTTCTACCAGAACCCAAGCCAGCAGCCAAACTTTTCCTGGCAACTTGATGCCAGTCAAACTCCAGGACCCTTTTATCCCGGCTATCAGCAACAGCCTAAAGTACCTTTCTTGGCAACACTAAACTTGCCGGATTTAACACGGTTGTTGAATGATCCTATCTATCATGATCCACGTTGGCCTCCGATGTCGACGAAGTTGCCTTCAGACATCCCAAAGTTCGAGGCCAAGCCTAATGAAGATCCAGGTGATCACGTGACCACTTTCCACTTATGGTGTTCATCTAACTCACTAAAAGATGACTCCGTCCAGTTGCGATTGTTTCAATGCACTCTTATTGGGAGTGCCACGAAATGGTACATAGAGCTTGATCGTTCTCGATATTCCTTTTTTGGCGAACTGGCGATGGCTTTCCTTAACCATTTCCAGTTACCTGTGAGATACGACGTTGGCACAGAGTTGCTAGCCAATTTCTCGCAGACGTCAACAGACCATATCTCGGATCATATTCGAGAGTGGTGACGCCGAAAGAGTCTTATCAAAGTACCCGTCCCACCAGCATTCCTTCTCAAGTGGTTCCTTAAGTCTTTAGTTCCGCAGTTATCCAAAGACGTCGCAACTTTAGGGGTTTTCTCCGAGGAAGATGCCATCATGAGGGCTCAACAGTTTGAGCTTATCTACTCTCAGTTTGGTCTATTGTACACCATCCTGTCGGATGCACCACGATCGATTCTGGACAAAACCAGACTGAGAGCCAGACCACATGCTGACGGTATCGTTGGTTCGGCACAAACCAAGCCCGCTGAGAAATTGACTAAACAATTGCAGTAGTTATCTATACAACACTCAGCGACCATCCAGACTCCTACTTTGGCTGCTCCTCCTACTCAAACATCGGAAGTACACTCTGTACAGATGACTAACCCAAAGGCCAACCAGTAGCCTGAAGAAAAAAAAAAACAACGCAAGAAGAGTAAGGGGGATAAGAAACAAACTGATAATGCTGGTGAGGGCACTACGGAAAAGAGGAAGGCGAGGTATCCGTGCAACCTATGTGCGGAAGACCACCCAACCCATCTATGCCCTCGACTTGCAGAGGCCCAGAAGTTCGTCACGCAGCAACAGCAAGCCGTGTTGACTAATCCCTTTCAGCATGGGCAAAATTTAACTCAAGCCTCTGCAAGTACCGAGGGGGGCAGCCACGAAAACTTCCCTCCCCCAAACAGTTCATCTTCCGTGAACGTATATATGGTGAAAAGTGACGCTTTCATTACGACTAGAGCTCACGATTATAGCAAACCAAGTGCCTCTGAGAAGGGAAAAGAAGCCGAGATCCCATCTCTTCCTCTACAGATCGAGAAGACGTTAGGTGAGACAATGACACGCATCCCAAAAGGTGCGTTTAAGCGAGCTTCTCACAATCCAAATGCAAGGGCTGCCCAAAACTACTCTATGGTGGAAGATTTATCACAAACCCCTTGTGCTATGTCCACTCTGGAAGTCCTCCAAATTTGCCCTGCTCAGAGGAAAGCCTTGTTGACTGCTTTAGGCTCTACTGAGACTTGTAACCCAGGAACCATCATGTTAGATATGACTGACTTGAAACCTCATTTACCTTACCACGTCACGTTTCAGATAGTAGTGGTTCATCCCACGAAAACTTTTACACACAATATCTTCCACACGGTGGTAGACGAAGGCGCTTCAACTTGCGTTATGTCGTTAGCCTGTTGGAAAGCCATTGGTCAACCTGAGTTGTCTCTGTCACCTACTCTTCTCACTACGTTCGATGGTCGTTCTTTCCGACTGCATGGCATCATTCCTTCTTTCCCGGTACAGTTAGGGGGGGAGACCGTGTGCATCGAAGTAGAAGTAGTTGATGCCCCCATCGATTAAAATCTATTGTTAGGTCGTAGTTGGACTTACGCAATGCAAGCAGTCATCGCTACAGCTTTTCAAGTCCTATTGTTTCCACATGAAGGGCGGATAGTGACCATTGATCAGTTATCCTTCTCGCGACCTGACCCAGCTTTGGGGGCATCCACGGTTCCCATGGTAGATAATCCTCAAGCTGGTGTCGTTAACGTAGGAGTTGGTTTGTGCCCATCTTTGATGGGTACTTTCAATTATCCACCTCCTCATAGCGATGTCAAGTTCATATCGACTCACCACAAGGCTGAGATTTTCCATGTTTCATCGTTCTGCACGAATTACTTTCAGGATCCGTGGACTCTTCCTTCCCCGTCAGACACGATGGATGCGACAGGGCATGCGGGCATGTCTACGCCCTTATCGGCTGCTGAAGTAGCATACTCTCTGGTTCAACAAACTTTATCTACTCCTGATCCGATTCCCGCACAAGATTTGGATATGTTACTGGATCCTATCTGGGCTCAGGGTTCTCTTGTCAATACCAATTCATTAGACTTAGTCTTGCCTTCTGACGAAGCCATAATCGAAGAAATGACTGGTCTGGACAAACCCTGGGAAGATCTTCATCACAGATCATACTTCCTCCCGGAGTTACACCGAATCGAGGCAGGAGAATTCACTATCACCATGACGGGAGATCAGCCTTGTCCCATTAACCTCTTGGCTACATAGGATATTTATGCTGAGGGAAACATGGTGAATATCGCTGCCACGATACCTATCAATATCTCCCGAAACCCCAGCGTCGTGGAGAATGTCTTCGTCGGAGCAGATTGCTCCCCTGAAGAGATTCAGATTTACACGGATCTTTTTAAAGAATTTCGCGATGTTTTTGCTTGGTCTTACAAGGAAATGCCAGGCATCGATCCGAAAATAGTTGAACATGAGATCACTACGTATCTGGATGCTAAGCCTGTTCGACAGAAAATTTGTCCAGTTAATCCTAGGAAAGCCACAAACATCAAAGATGAGGTTGAGAAATTGCTTAAGGCAGGGTTCATATACCCTATTCACTTGACTCAATGGGTGTCAAATCCCGTGCCAGTCGATAAAAAACAAGGCAGGATTCGTGTCTGTACCGATTTCCATGATTTGAACAAGGCATGTCCAAAAGATAATTATCCAACCCCATTCATCGACCAGATCATTGATGAGTGCACTGGTTGTGAAGCCTTTTCATTCATGGATGGTTTCTCGGGCTATAACCAAATCCAAATCAAGCCTGAGGACCAACAAAAAACGGCATTCATTTGTCCGTGGGGTACATTCGCCTATCGAAAAATGCGTTTTGGTCTCAAGAACGCTGGAGCCACTTTCCAGCGGGCCATGTCTTTTGAGTTTCATGACCTCAAACATATAGTCAAGGCATATCTAGATGATTTAGCATCACGCTCTTGCAAGCGAAAGGATCATCCTATGCACCTCTGACTCATCTTCGAACGCTGTCGTTACTTCCGGATTCACTTAAATCCCAACAAGTGCAGCTTTTGCGTCACGTCAGGACGTTTGTTAGGTTTCATCATTTCAACCATGGGGATCATGGTTGATCCTCTTAAGGTGGAGGCAATAGTCCATTTGCCCCTCCCACGCACAATTTTACAACTTCAAAGTCTTCAAGGCAAGGCAAACTTCTTACGATGCTTCATCGCCAACTATGCCGAAATCACCAAGGGCTTCATGCGTTTATTGAAGAAAGACGTTCCTTTTCTCTAGGACGAAGCCGCACAGTTCTCTTTCAATGCTTTGAAACACGCCCTTACAACCGCACCTTTGCTACGGCCACCTAATTATAATAAGGATTTCCTATTATATCTGGCTGCCGCAGAGTCAACCATAGGCATGGTTTTAGTTCAGGAAGATGATTTGTTTTCTGAATACGTGATCTATTACCTGAGTCGAAGCCTCGTAGGACCAGAACTTCATTATACCCATCTCGAAAAACTTGCGTTGGCAGTAGTCCATGCTGTCCAACGGTTCCGTCACTATGTTTTGTTTCGTAAGACCACTGTCATTGCCGTCGTAAATCCATTTCAGTACATGTTGACACGACGAGTTATCGGTGGAAAAATCAGTAGATGGATGGTCATCCTTCAAGAGTTTGACTTGGATTTCATTTCAGCGAAGTCCAAAAAGTCGCTGGTCTTCGCAGAACTTATTTCGGAACTTCCGGTTGAGTCATGTGACGTTGTGCCTGAGGAATCACCTATCTGGGGTGATATGTTTTTGATCGAATCATTTGATCCCTAGTACGGTGATATATTGATCTATCTCCAGACTTTGAAGTGTCCTACCTCTACTTCTCGTGATGAGCATCAGCGGATACGCCATCAGGCCAAGAACTATCTTATACTCAATGATACTTTGTATCAGAGAGGTATAGATTCTATCTTACGTCGATGCCTCACTCATGAGGAGGCCGTCATAGTGCTCAACGATTTTCATACAGGAGCTTGTGGTGGTCACTTATCTGGGTTGGAAACAACACAAAATATTTTACGAGAAGGTTAGTTTTGGCCCACACTTATTAAAGATTGCATCGAGTCGGTCAAGAAGTGCCATCCATGCCAAATCTTCTCGCGGAAGATGAGGGCACATCCAGTTCCCATGTTTCTTTTTATCACCGTCGGTCCCTTCACCAAGTGGGGGATTGATTACACTACTTGCAACCCCCCATCAGCAAGGGGGCACCGATATATCATTGTAGTTGTCGACTACTTCACTAAGTGGGTCAAAGCTATGCTGATGTTCAAAGATGATGGAGAGACTGTAGATCTCTTCTTATTTAACCAGATTATAGCACGTTTCGGAGTCCCGAGAGAGATTGTCACTGACCATGGCAGTCACTTTCAGAACCAAATGATGTCCGAGTTAATATCAAAGCTTAGGTTACGGAAAGAACATTCCTCATCTTACTATCCCCAAGCCAATGGGCAGGTGGAAGCTGTTAATAAAACTCTTAAGACAATGCTACATCGAACTATCAACTCAGCCAAATCCAACTGGCATTTGATGTTATACTCGGCATTATGGACTTACCGCACGTCAGTTAAGACTGCAACCGGTTTCTCACCTTTCCAACTCATTTACGGGCTGGAGGCAGTCTTGCCCATCGAATGTCAAATTCCATCTATGAAATTGGCAGTACAGTTATTGCCAGACACTTCTCCGCTTGAAGAACGGTTAGTACACCTAGAGCAGCTTGATGAACAGCGTCGCGATGCGGCCCTGGCCAACGAGGCTCATAATAATAAGGTTAAGTGTCAATATGATAGGTCTGTTCATCCTCGGGTTTTTCTCTGAGGGAGACCTTGTCCTGGTTTACGACCAAGATAAGGACCCCCTGGGGGCAGGAAAGTTCAAACCCATGTGGTTTGGACCCTTCATTGTTAAGGAGGTGTTAAAGAAGGGCGCTTATCGTCTGGTCGATTTTGAAGGGAATGCTTTGGCGGAGCCTAGAAATGGGCTCTACCTCAAGAAGTATTACTCATAGCATCATCACTGTGGGTAACTTTTTGTAACATATGTATAGTCTTTGTGCTATTACTTTCTTTAATTTCTTTTGAAAAACGTGTCATGGACGTGTCATTAATGTTGTCTTTCCTCACTATGGCATATGTCAAGTGATTCCAAGGTTTTCATTGGGTATGCAGACGATGCCAGTCGACACACGCGGAGGATTGCCTCCGCAGCTTGGGTAATCTTTACACCACAGGGTCAGTTGTTATCTTCCGGGGGAATATGCTTAGGTGACACCACAAACAATGTTGTTGAGTATAGCACAGTTATCGAGTTGCTTTGTGATGCTTTGTCATGGGGTATCTCTCGTCTCCGGGTCTATCTAGATGCTCAACTAGTTGTGTCACAGCTAAACAGAATATACCGTGTGCACGATCCTACTTTACACCGACGATTCCTTAGGGTACGTCTCTTGGAACGCAACTTTGATTATATCACATATTTTCATGTTCCTAGGAGTCTAAATCAAATCACAGATACTCTAGCTAATCACATTTTAGATTGGCATCTTGCTCACACATAAAGAAGATCATGATCAAACACATGTAAATACATTTTTGTACACATAATCCATAAAGACACAGAAAAGAAATAAAAGCCATATATATAAATCATAAAATCCTCAGAGTACATAGATGGGCGTAAGCGCCTCAAAAAATGGGAGCCATATCGAGTCACTAGGGCTTAAGCCCTCAAAAAATATATACATATAAGTGCTCGAGGCACATAAAAAGTTTACAAGTCGGCTCAGGGCCTATGGGCCCTGTTATAGTTATACACAGCCCGACCCAAACGCCTAAATAATCGGACCCATGTCCGAGGTAACCCCACCATATGAGTCTGCATGGAGGGCGGCAAGTCCTCTATCTCGATCATGGGCACTGTGCGGGTGAGCTCAGTGAAGTTCCGCTAAATCCGCCTAAGAGCCCTCTCAGCCTCCCCTGCTGGAGGGTTCCCTGCTACTGCTGGTCCCCTGGCGGCGGCAGCTGCGGCCTCTGGCCGTGGGCGGCGCCTGTTCCGCGCAAAATCGGTAGGCCGCACGGGTCCCACATCTGCAAGCAACACAAAGTTCACCCATCAGAAACTCTGTTATCCAAAAACATGATATATATCAAAAAGACATAAAAAATTACATATGTAAACAAAACAAAAAATGTACAGGTGGAGACTTACCCATATCCCCTCGCTCCTCGCCAGGTGGCACTGGTATAGCTGGATCTCTAGAAAAGTCGATCCCCGCGTATGGGTAGTCCTCGATGGCGGGGATCTGTTGTGACAACCAGGCAAAGAAATCGTTGTTGAAGGCCTTTACGGTCCTTCCACCACCCTGTCGCGGCAGTAATGCTGCCCATCTACATACCACAGGGAACGTCGCTAGATGTCCTCGTACTGTCATCCGAGGACTGAAACATGGAACTCTCTCAAAGAACAATGAACACAGGATAGTCCCATACCCGAAGTTCCTGTGTGTCCACTGTCGACAAGCTGTCAGTTGAGCTTTCATGCTCTCTAAAAGTGTGGTACTCCAATCATATATCTGTGCATTCATGCACTGAACTGCATAGTTCATCTGTGCGCGCGACGCCTGATGTACAGCAGCAGAGCCGGTAATTCGCCCAATGAGCGATAAGATCGTCTGTAGGGTAAGGCTGGTGATACTGCCAACCGGTACCAAAGAGGTTGCCTGGTTGGTCCCAGCCACACAATACTCTGCTATCAATTCCGAGACCTTGCTCGGCCCCGCAGGAAAGGTCTAGAAATTGACGGGTTCCCCTCTCCTCGAGAGGCCCGTCAAAAAGTAGATATCCTCGGTGGTGGGCACCAAGGATTTCCCCTCTATCATGAAGGTCTTTGCGTCAGGATGCCAATAATCAACCAGGGCATTCAGCAGCCGTGGTTGAGAGTGCATAAATGGACACAGGAAGAATTTCACCAAGCCACACTACGTCAGCACGGCCATCACGT
Organism: Picea engelmannii; assembly: GCA_009831015.1. Taxonomy (NCBI): domain Eukaryota; kingdom Viridiplantae; phylum Streptophyta; class Pinopsida; order Pinales; family Pinaceae; genus Picea; species Picea engelmannii. The sequence goes on from ML812406.1 coordinate 278,185, forward strand.
TCGGATCTGTAGCCGCTACCTCATTGGCAGCCTCATTCTCCCTCTCTCTCCAATGAACATACATCCTGCAAAAATCACAAGTCAAAAAGGGGGAGTTAGATCTTGCCACATCAATTTTTTCCATCGCGCAGGGGTAGCCCGCGGGCTGTCGAGGCGATAGTCGCGGGTACCCACGCGCAGCTTAAGCCCTGCGCGCGGGTACCCGCGGGCTGTCCCTGGACAGCCTGCGTTTGGCTAGGGCTAGCCTCAAAAAGGTCGACGACCACCCCCAAAAGCAACCCAAAAACGCTAAAGGAAGTATTGAAATGCAAGATGGGGGAGTTTGTAGTTACTTGGTCTGAGCAGAAGTTCGTTTGGTCCACTGTAGCTCCTGGAATCGCAATATATGGCAAAGGGGGTCTTTTGGCTCCACAGTCAATTTCCAAATCAACAATGGTGATAATGAGCTGCCAGCTTCTATTTATAGACTTTTTGGCCTCTTTTTGTCACCCTTTTGGCCCCTTTTATCAGTTTCTTTATACCAAAAACCATTTTGGGTGGTTCCAGAGTGATATGGAAGGGATTTGATCAGGTATTGGGACACTTTTCATTGAGTTTCAGAAAAATAAAAAAAAATATACATAAGGACGGTCCATAAAAACTTTTTCAAAAATCAACCTGAGCATATAGGGTAGGATTTCGGTCCCACTGTTGCATCTCGTTGCCTTTTGTTTTTACGATATGGAATCGATCCCACCCGGTTGTGCCATGGAACCGTCATATCTGCTCTAGAAGTGTCGCAACTGGGTGGTAGAGCTTACCAAAACATGGATGCCCTAGGTAGTTCCTGGTTGCATTATGGTGTCCATGTCGTTTCTAACCACATGATAGGCTCGGGAGTCCGTATAGTCTTTCCTGAATTTGAGTTTGAGCCTCATTTGCATGGGTCTTTTTCACTCTTTGTCTTACCTTTCGGACTCCCAAAACATAACGGGTCTCCTTTTAATCCCTTTTCAGACCCTCTAAACATGAAAAGATTGCCGAGCGATCTTGTGGCCTTTCACGCTCATTAAACTGAAATTTGAAGTCACGTCTGTCCGGCAGTAGTTTACCCATTTTTCGGTCCGGACGGTCAACTGTACGAACAAAAGAATACTCTATCGAATTCCGATTCTTTAGAAGAGTATCCTCAGGTATAATTTTATTCCTTTTTCGGGCCTGAGGGACTAAATTTACGAAAAAGAAACCCCCCCGGAGT
>ML812406.1:280120-300565 GCA_009831015.1 Picea engelmannii
AGTCTTTGTTCGAAATCACTGAAGCCTTCAGTCCGATCATCAAGATTATCAAGTCCATAACCGACGAGCCATCGAAGACCTCTGGGTAGTGCAGTCGTACACTCATATTACACTCCTATCCGAGTTTTAGAAGACTTTGAAGTTGTTGCTCGAGCATTGAAGTACAGCCATCAGGCCGAATCAACTTCTAATAGATGAATACTCTCTATGTATATCATTCTGATTTCGAGATGTAGCTCCGCTGTGTATTGTTCGCGACTACTCTTTATAGTTATTTGACATGGATCTACAATGTATTTGATTGGTAGCCATGGTTCTGATTTATCCCGAGCATGGGTATGCCCGCCTCGGTGAGACATTTGATATTTTTTTTGCAGATGACACTTCCCGATTCCTGATTCCTGGGCTCACTCATTCAGCATATCAGTACATATTGGTAAAGAATTGGTAATGTATTTCGGCCATCAGATGCTCTTCTGACCTCACACATTAGGGGGCATCTGTTATAACCCTAAATTGCACCATCCATGCGTACCTGGCATCAGGCCTACTCATTGCCCTTCATTGCAAAAGCCATGCTGAGCAAACTCTTCAAAAAACCTCCTAAATCAAGTAACCTGCGCCCTAACCTATCACTGGGCGCGTTGGAACGCTGGCAGGCCTTCTGCAGCACGCGTTTGAACGCTGGCTGGCCCACTACAGCAAGCGTTTACCTAACAAAGAAAAAAATCAGGAAAGTTTCCACCGGGACGAGAAGATTTTTTTCAGTTAACTGGAACTCCCATCCATGCATGGCCGAGAGTTCACCTAAAACCCTAGCTCCTTCTAGCCTATAAAAGGAGGGGTAGGGGTACTATTCAAAGGAGGAAAAATCATAGCAAATAAACTCTGCCAAATTGCCAAGTCCATTATTGTCCCAACCCTTTAGCCTTTCCTCAAGCTTTAGGAGAATTCAAGCAAAGCAGTTGGAGGACAAAAGAAGAGGAGGAGCCCAGGATCAGGATTGAGGAACGGTGGCCGGTCTCTGAAATCATTGTAAGTTGATTCATATTGAGATTAATGAAAAATATACTTTTCCCATCCCAAATACATGAGTCTTATCTATGTTATTTGATTTGTGTTTAATCTCTAACCCTTTAGTAGATCAATAGCATGCATGCGTAGTTTTGTCGTGATTGCAGGAAAGATTTTTGGAAGGAGCAGCAACAACAAGGGGATAAAATCTCAATGGAGGATCTACTTCAACCGTCGATAAAAAGGTTAGTTGATTCTTCCCGTGTTTGCATGAGAAAAAGGGTTTTAGATTGGGGTAGAAGGTTAAAATTTATTTTTGAAGGGTCATGATCTGCGTACAAGTTTAAAGCCCTAGCTTGTTAGTCCGTAGGGTAGAATAACCCCACAAAAGTAGTCGACAGGTTCTCTAAAATGACACATTTCATTCCATGTCAGAAAACCAGTGATGCAACTCACATTGCAAACTTGTTTTTCAAAGAAGTTGTTAGACTTCATGGCTTACCCAAGAGTATAGTTTCAGATCGAGACACCAAATTTGTTGGTCATTTCTGGAGGAAATTATGGAAGAAGATGGGAACAGATTTGTATTTTAGCTCAACACATCACCCTCAGACGGATGGACAGACCGAGGTAGGGAACCGAATTTTGGGATATTTATTGAGGAGTTTAGTAGTTGAACATCACAGTCAGTGGGATTAGATTCTTCCACAAGTGGAATTTTCATATAACGATTCACCTAACAGAAGCACAGGACAGAGCCCATTCCAGATAATGTATGGAATGCAACTGAGAGGAGTATTTGAATTGAGGGACTTAGGGCAGAGCGAATTCAGAAGTGTTGGAGCGGAGAATTTTGCAGTAGAGATGCAGGAGCTTCATGGCAAGATTAATAAGCGGTTAAATAATTCTAACCAGGAATATAAGCGCAGAGAAAATAAACACAGGAGATAAATTCAGTTCGAATTAGGAGATTTGGTCTTAGCTCACCTGTGGAAATAAATATTCCCAAGGGAAACACACAATAACTTAAAAATGAAGAAAATTGGATCATGTAAGATTTTGCAAAAGTTTGGGGCAAATGCTTGTAAAATAGAATTACTGGATGGGGTAGGGATATCACCCATATTCAACATAGCAGATCTGTATCCTTACATACTATATGAAGTGGGAGAAAATAACCAGAATGAAATTCAATGGGTTAAACAGATGCATGTAGCTGAAAAGCCGCAGATGGAAAAGATAATTGACTAGAGAGTTGGGAAGAAGACCCGAAGAAAGGAATATTTTGAGTATTTGATAAAATGGAAAGTACACCCGATCGAGGATGTCAGTTGGGAAAGTGAAGTAGAGATCCAGAAACATGGACAGACGGTGCAATAGCTCATTAACAAGAGTTCATGAATTTTTCAGCCAAGGGAGTATGATGCAGGAGCATCGTAAGTAAGCCAGCAAAGCAAGCGCAAAAGTGGAGGACAAATGGAAATGCACCAGCACGTATTTTGAAGACATTTTGAATTCAAATAAAGGAACATTAATGTAATATCTGAAAAGATGTATTTTCATTTATGTTTTGGAGATTGTAACAGATCTTGAGCGTTTCTCTCATCTGTCGGTTATGGAGGCATTTAATTGTAATAAATGTAAAGTAGATAGATTTTAATTCCGATTAGATAGCTAGATCTGTAAGAGGGAAAAATCTAGGAAGCTCCCTCATAGGTATTGTATTGTAATCAAGTTATTCTCAATTGTAAGCTGGAGAGCAAGAGAATACAAGAGAATAAGAATAGAGACTATAAAAATCTTATAAGCAGATAGTTATTTCTATTGAACCCATGTACAGATGCACTTAGATTAATATAAAGAAGCTTTGATCCAATTTCATGGTGTTTTATGCATTTCATTTACATCTTCAAATGGTATGTTTGCAATTTGTTTATGTTCTATGCCATGCCTGTATTTTCATTGTTATGTGCGTATATGCTTGTGATTTCATGATTGAATGTATGAAGTCTGTGAGAAGAGAAGTATAAGTTTCAGTTGTTTCTCTTCCTGAGAAATCCTACAAGGATTGCAGTGATAGTCCGCAAGGAGTGCGTTGACGAAGTTCTGAGTTTTATCTCAGAAAAGAGAGGGATACCATTGTGCTTATACCAGGAAGAGTGCAGGTGTAGCACTAGAGCCATGCAAAGGGTCTGTAGGCCAGAGAGAGTCTTAGACTTTACCAACCAAAGAGGAAGGTTGAAGAATTGTTGTTGCAAGGGGTGCATGGAATTAGAAGCGTGAATAGCTAGTGGTTATTGAGAATGCCACAAAGAGTGTGTGCAAGAATCCTTTAGGAATCCTCGAGGTTGCAGTAGAACAAAGCTCAGGAAGGACGAGGTCTAAATTCGCCTCGCAGAAGCAAAGTTCAGAAGAAAAGACGTCAAGGTATTTGAGCAAGAGTCCTTGAGAAGTTCAAACGAATTGTCCAAATTCTCAAAGGGAGAATCGTGAAGTTCTATGGGCCATTGGATCTTGCAGAGCAATGGGGAGATTAAGGCTGAGTGTCTTTCAGCACTCGTAAGCTCAGGAGGGATAGTGGTCGTTGGATCTAGATCAATGAGATTCGTTGATCTTGTATTCAAAAATTTTCGTTTCGGAGTTTGGGGCGTGGAAGACATTGTGACTCGGAGTCGAGGGTTGTGAACTCCCGATTCACGAAGTCCCAATAGAATCAACATCGTCATATCACGGGAAGCTCAGAGCTGTCGATCGTGATGAGGGATCATCGCGATTTCAGCTATCGGTGAAAAGGTGTTTTTGTATTACAAATCGTCAGTACGCAAAATCCTGAAGTGCCGAAAGATTTGGCCCCAGGTCGCAGTAAAGGGTCATGTCAAGAAAGTCAAGGGAGGAATCAAAGGACTCATTAGCCTTTCGAGGTTTTGGGGATTGAAAAAGTCAGGGAGACTCATACTAGGGTTTACGAAGTCGCGGAACCCGATATACCTTTTTGGTGGAGTGTGTGGTCACATCAGTTGGTCACGTGGATGAGATTTGGCGCTTAGTTCTTGTTCGCATAGGCGTAACTCCTAAGAATAACCTGTGGATAGACACTTGTGTGTTGAGGATTCCTGCAGGGAATCAAAGAGTCGATCAGACTCAAAGGGGGAGATTAAGAACGATCCTTAGACCGGGAGGTCGCGTAAAACCTGGTGAGGTAGGGTGTGTTGCGCCACTATGTTGATGTAGTAATGACATTGGTACCAACACCAATCTCCATAGGCACATCCTGGGGATCAAAATCCTGCAAACACTCTTGTAAAAATAAGGAGTTTTTTATAAAGGGCTTGTAAGAGTATAAAAATCAAAATCCAAAATAAATAAATGGGATAAATAAATATCTTACTTAACCCATGGCAATGCATTTTTTCCTTTAAGGATTTAATTCTTTCTTTTATCTCATGTTTCTACAACCGAATCTGAATCAAAAAAGCTATTTTGATGTTTGATTTTCTCACAAGCTTCCTTATTGTCTGGAATGGGTTGGTGGAGGAATAAATTTGTTCATCAACAATCTCTTCCTCTATATAATCTATGGACTTATCTAAGGTTGTTTGCTTCCCCCTGTCACCCTCGAACAATGGTGTTTCCAACAAAGCAATGCCAATATAAGAATTAGAAAAAAATGAAGAAAATCAAACGTATGCAAAATAAAGTTAGTTCATGAATAGGCATGGGACAAAAATATAAAAAATGGTTTTGTTGGCTAAATGGATTAAGAGAAAAGGCATAATAACATGGTGCCTAGAAATATTGGCATAATTATGAAGGGTGATTAGTATTGCTTAATTGTCTATATGTATCTATCTTATTTTAGTGGATGATTTACTTGTAAAAAACATAACATCAAAATATTTACAACCTTAAGGAGTGATACTAATGTGGTAGAAAATAAAGGATCTGTGTTATCATTAAATGTCTTTCCATATGAGTTTTTAGTTCTAAATTAGAGGATAATATTGAAGAAAGTGTATGTTTCTTGTCTTGTCTTGAAACATATTGATGAGAAAGATGTTGAAACATGTGTTAGTTGTAACGACCCCTCCATTACAATCAACAAAAGACGTAATTTTTTTTTTCTTTTAACATTGTTTACATTGTTTTAGGAAAAATTAAACATTAGAATAAATAATCAACATCGTCGACACATCATCCATATAATTTCAACACCATTATCATTAATTTTGAGGTGCGAGGAAGAATGGCGAAGAAATCCTACGCCACTAAATTAAGGCGCACACGTAACTACTTATTTAAATAGTCAAGAATCGTTAAAAGAAATCCTGGCACAAGCGAGATAACCACTTAACATTCATAATTCATGTGACGAAACAAGATAAGACACAAAAAAATCAACTATGTCTTAGTTTCAAGGCACAAGGCCTTCAATAGTTTTTTTTTCCAGGAAGAAATTTTTCTCAACTTTATATAGGGTATAAATTTTTTTACAAATGCAAACGTGTGCCGTGAGACTCTCAGCAGAATTCTAAGGAGAGAACTGTTCTCAAATTCCAGAAGAGCTCGGTAGGAGATAATGCTTGTCACTCTAGCACATAAAATCTTCCCTAACTGAAGCTGATCCAAAAAAAGTAAAACCAATACAATTCTGTCGGCCAAATAGCGAACCAGCAGTAATCAGAAAATGATGATAGAGGAAATATAAATCTCTTTCCCATTATCACAGTGGAAAACCGAGAGCTTGCCTATCACGTCTCCAAGGGCCCTCTTGGAGAGAGCATCAGCTTCGGTGTTGTGAGCCCTGGAGATATGTTGAATTTTTAAATCGGTGAAGGAGTTGTAGAGCTCTCTGGTTTGTTGTTTCCAGCCCTCTATGTGAATAGATCTCAGATTACTATTGTGATTGATCCAGTTTACAATAACGCTGGATTCTCCTAAGACAAGAAGATGGTTTAGTGACCAGCGAGATGCGAGATAGAGAGTGGCCCACAAACCCAGTAGCTCAGCTTTGGTGTTTGTGCCCGCTCCGCAGTTAAGAAACCATTTTGTAATTCTGGAGGAATGTGATTTGAAGGTGCCACCTGCCCCGCAGCAGAGGCCACTAGAGAGAGTCGCCCCGTTGAAACATGCAAGCGTGGCTCCTTCATCCAACCTGTAGTCGAGAGCTTTGTATTGGATTGTTTTGGGAGAAGTCTGCTGGAAATGGAAAGATGATAAAATACGGAGAAGAATGGCTTTGGGGGAGGAAGACTGTCCCTCAAAAATGACCCTGTTGCGCTCTTTCCATGTCTGCCAGCAGACTAGAGCCACCAGGGGGTGGGGCGCTGCAGCAATGGACAACCAGGAGACTAGACAAGTAATGAGAGAGTCTCCAATCCAGACCACCGGCAACGAATATAAATGACTCAGTTGTCTCCAGATGTTGGCTGTGAACTCACACTGGAGGAAGAGATGAGTGGTATCCTCGGTAGCAACTTTGCACAGAGCGCATAGACCTGGCCCATGCCAGCCCCTCCTGCGTAGCATCTCCCAGGTGAGCAATTTGTCTTGTATGCAGAGCCAAAAAAATAGTTGTAATTTGAGGGGAAGCCGCCACTTCCAAATGGAGATAATCCACGGGGGAGCTTCGATCGATCCCTTTGAAAATAGTAATGCTGTATATATGTTTTTTACAGAGATAGAGCCCGATCCGTCCCCGCCAGCCCATAGAATTTTATCATTTTCTTTGTTTAATACAGTGTCAGTTGACCTCAGTGCTGCAATGTATGTGTCCCATTCCCAAGCCAGCATATCGTCTAAACGTAAATCCCTGCTGTGTAGCCAAATGTCCATGGAGGAGGTCGGCGCTGCCAGAGAAACCGCCTGTGATAAAGTTTGCAAGTTGTTAGAAGTGAGCTTTGATCTGAGGGGAGAAGATAGGATCGCTCGGTTATCCAGGCCGAGGATGTTGTCTCTTCCGATTTGAATCGCTCTGCCCGTACCGGGAAGCCAGCACAGCCAATGAAGGATCACTGGTGAAGTTGTGACTAAGCCCTTCCAGAAGGGGGAAGCCCTTTTCTGTATAAGGGAAGTCTTTCTCAGCCAGAGAATTAAAGGGCGGGATTTCAGGTACTTTTCAGATATAACAATGAACCATATACTCCCATGAGTAATCGCTCGCCAGAAGGAGCAGGCCAGGAGGGCCGAGTTGAATAAAGCAAGATCTCTCAGTCCCCAGCCCCCAGCCTTTCGCGGTCTAGAAAGATGCTGCCAATTACAAAGATGAAGATGACGCTTCCCCGGGAGGTCATTCCACAAGAAATTAAAAGATAATATGCGTAAAATGATAATGATCCTGTTTGTAATCCGTTCGAGGGTCATCCAGTAGACCGCAAGTCCTTCCAGAACAGTTTTGACTAGAATATAACGACCCCCCAAGGAAAGCCATTTGTTTCCCCAGAAACCAATTTTCCTTTCAAAACAGGCCACCAGCCAGCTCCAGTCCGCAGCGGAGGAGGCTCTCGGAAGAAACTTATATCCTAGATACCTAAAACCATCCTTCAAGTTGAAGAAAGTGTAGGGGATGACCGCTTTAAAAGACTGGAGTTCAGTTCCAGAAAGACCCCAAAAATGGACCGAAGACTTTAAGGAATTGATGGACAGTCCAGTGACAGAGCAGAAGATATGTAAGACATCCATAATAATATGCCATTCCGAAAGATTTGCTGAGGACATTAGGAGAATGTCATCCACAAACATAAGGTGTATCATTTTGTAAAGCCTTGAAACCTTTATGCCAGAAATATGATGTTCGGAGCTGTATTTTGTGAGCAGAAGACTGAGGCTGTCCATGATAAGGATGAAAAGGTAAGGGGAGAGAGGGCATCCCTGGAGGAGCCCTCTCTCGCCCTGGAAGAATCTGGAAGCCTCCCCATTGATTAACACCGCATAGTTTGAACTAGTAACACAAGAAAGGATCCAGTCCGTGAAGTTTTCTCCAAAACCTGCTGTGAGAAGAATAAGCCTCAAGTAACTCCAGTCAATACTATCAAATGCCTTCACTAGGTCTAATTTCAGGATTAGTGCCTTTTGATTTTTCTGTTTGATAGTGTGGATGCATTCATGGGCGGCCCCAATGGCATCGTGTATTATTCTACCTTTTAAGAAGCCTAGCTGTTCGGCAGATAAATTTCTTTCCAGATACGGTTTCATCCTGTTGGAAATGACTTTTGAAACGATCTTGTATATAAGATTACACAAGGAGATAGGCCTGTAATCGTTAAAGGAGGCAGCATTGTTTTTTTTGGGGATCAATACCAGGAATGTAGAGTTGAGACTTTTTGAAACCTTACCTTTGGAACGGGTGTCTTCAATCATCTGTAAAAGATCCGTGCTCACCAGATCGAAGAAGTAGGCGAAAAACTCTACCGTCCAGCCGTCGGGGCCTGGAATCCTTTCTATCTTGAAGTGAACCAAGACATCTTTGAGCTCCTGTAGGGAAACCGGATTAAATAAATCAGCAGCTTCAGAGGTCGATACCATCTTTGGATAAAGGCTGGCCGCGTCAAGTTTGTCGGGAAGACTTGTATTATTGTTTGAATTGTATAGTTGTTCAAAATGGATAGCCGCTTCGTCTTTTATTGCTTCTTGTCCCCTTATGGTTTCAGCCCTGTTGTTTTTGATAGACCAGATTAGTTTTTTGTTTCTATTGAAACTGGCTAAGGTGTGAAAGAATTTTGTATTGGAGTCGCCCCACTTTAGCCAAGTCGCGCGACTACGGAGCCTCCAGCACTTTTCTTCATCGCTTAATATGTGATTCCGGCTTGATTCAAGAGATTTGAGTGTAGCACTGTCCTCATGCGATAAGGCTGTAGTCGCAGATAAAGAAATGAGCTTTTTTATATCAGTTTCCAGAGCAGAGAGCCGAACCCCCTCCAAACCTTTTTTGACACAATACCAGGATTTGGTACGAGCTTTTAAAACCTTGAGTTTCCATACAATGCGTTGCTGGGGGTTATGTTCAGTGATGAAACATGGGTCGGACCAAACCTCTTTGACCAGCTCAGAGTAATCGGGGAAGTGAAGCCAGTGCTGATTGAATTTATAGGGGTAAGAAAAGTGTTGGTTTGAGAGATTCAGTTTCAGAAAGACTGGAGCATGATCGGAAAAAAAAGGATACTCTACCCATGAGGATGGGTAACTCGTGTTGGAGAAAAAACTGTCGGAGATTATAAAACGGTCAAGTCGCCTGGCAATGGCGTCCATCCCAGATCTCCCATTACGCCAGGTGGGAACAATTTTGCAAGGCATAACGTCTATAAGATTTTTTGAAGTGAAGAGGTCGTTGTAGAAAGAAGCATTTGTGACAGTTGAACTATTTCCACCCCATTGTTCGTCTGTGCTGAGGGTGATGTTTAAGTCACCACCGATGATGAGGTTAGGAGAATCCAGTAGACTACCGGATGAAATATGAGACCAGAACTGTTTAGGCCTTCAATAGTTAAATCGAGGCGCAAGGCCCAGTCACCACGCGGTCATCCGTCATTCAAATTTCCATTACACGCTAGAAGAATAAGGTCTAAGAATGTCATTTATTACATGAAATACATTGCGCCAGCGGTCTACAATCTAAACCCCATCATTAATACATAAAATCCGGTTGCGCAAATATCTAGGATCAAGCCATCGTACTTTACATAACTCCATAAGTGCAAGTAATAGATATTCATTTATTTAGGGTGCAGACGAAGGTCAATCAATCCTAAACATTATTTACTTCGAGGCGTAACGTAGTCAACATCGAATCCATCACTTACACCTTGGAGCTCGAGGAGTCTAAAATCATAACAGTCATTCCTTACCTGAAATTTTTATTGCGCAAGAAGTAATGACGAAAAAATTATTTATTACATTTAAAAAAAATCATGGTGCGACATAGATCTAACTACTTGCATAACTGTGCGCAACGTTAATCGATGCGTGCCATCAAATATTAACATCATCTATCTTATTCATGTCGCGCGGGGGTCAATGCACACAATTTCAATCGCACACGCTATTATCTCAAGGCGCGAGATAGCATCAATACAATTTAATTATCTAAATAATGAAAGGTCACCTTAACTGTAAAGCAATAAAACCACCTTACTATCAGTAGGCTTTCACAGCCTCGAGACACCACACTAAGTTTTGGTACCATTGAGATCATGTTATCATTCATAGTTATAATTCTACTAACGCTTCCCATCGATAAATTAATGCATTGAATGAGTTATCATGATCCTAATTACCCTTGTAACATTAATGATTAAACAACGATTGGATAAAGTTGACCATTAATCAAATATTGTTGTTGAAAGGATTTACCATCTTAATCATCTTTAAGTAATCCAACTTAATTGATTTTCAATAACTAACCTTGACCACCCCAACTACCCCAACTTATGGTATAAAAATAATAAATAAAGTTCACTTAACTAAAACAAATCGGAAGACCCTGAAATCTTTAAATAGGGAAAGATTCCCTTGGAAAAATTAACGGAGAAAACGTTATTGCAAATATTATCCCATTTTATAGAATTCACATGTAGAAAGAAATTATTAAAAACTTATTAAACCTCACCTTTCTTCCATAATGGAACCAATATGAGACCATCAAGCAACCTATGTATTCAAACAGAGTCCCTGGGTAAAAACAAGTTCCGAGTATCCACTCGCGGAGTAAAACAGAGGATGCAGGAGTATACTTGGGTAGTAAAAGCAGGGACGTAACCTCTCCCAAATTGCGAGGAAGGGAAATAAAGGCCAGGTTTTCCCACGTGATTCTGAGAGAAAATCAAGGAGAGGAAATCACCCCAAGGGAATGAGTCTGAACGTAATCCCATCAATTTCAGACTGAAAAATACAGTGGTGAACAAAGATTAATAACGCAAAGTAATAACGATGCTCACCATGCAAAACATTGGGCAAAGAGTGGACTCGCTAAGCCTTGGCTCCCAGGTGAAGAGGATGGTCCACGGGTTGTGTTGGGTGAAGGACGAGGATGGTCCATGGGTTGTGTTGGATGAAGGTCAAGACACACTATATGCTCCAAGGGTGCCACTTGCCTCTTGAATGAATTTGGTAGATGTCAAACCCCCGGAGTCAATACTCTATTAGGTGATCTTGTGGGAGACTAAGGGCCTCTAAGGAATAAGGACCCTTCCTTATTGTGCTCCCCTTACAATCATCATTAGCAACTTTCACAGTCTGCCCTCATGACATCACGGATCTCTCGAACTAGGAAATCGTTAACCTACAGTTCGAGCCACGACGAGAGTGCTAGTAGGATGTGGCAGGGTTGATACCATGCCTCTCCCTCAATGTCTCTAGTTGTCATGGGTGACCCCTTTACTCCAAATGTGAGTCTGGTCGAAAATTTATCATCAACCTTCATCCATCAACGAATCATGTCAGTAATAATAATCAACATCATAATATATAATCATATGTACATATGTCACATCAACAACATTTAAACCCCAACAACCCACTCCCTGACTCAATCTGGAGTCCAAGGGGTTTCATCAATGCCTTGGCATCCTCAATGTCCAGATACCTGCACACTCAGGAGAACCCAGTCGATAGCACCTGTCTATGTAAATACAACAAAATAAAATATCATCAAATCCACAGTATCTCATAATCATAATCAAAACAACCAATAGTATAATGACCCGGATCACTTGCACACAAGTGTCCTCAAAGAATAAGTTTGCTCAGTGTGCGCAAGATCGGGATATTACATACAACCCCTTTTGTTTTAAACTTTGCCCCGAAGTCTCACATTATGTAAGTGTCGAAATAAAGTGTATCACAATATCATATGCCTAACTATGAAACAAAAATGGGAACGGTTGATGCATATCATATGAGTCCTCCCAGGTCGTCAAGTGTGGACTATAGTTGTCCCACTAGACCTTGACCTGATCTACTGTTCGACTCCATAGCCATTGAATGTGATGGTCTAGAATGCAGATTGGCTCCGCTGTGAGCGCACCCTTGCCCAACATTCGCAAAGAACTCAATTCAAACACATGAATAGGATCATTGACCTAAAGTCGTACACATATACAAGATAAACATCGCGCAACACCTTAGGAACGAGGCACGACTAGCCATTAGGCCTTTCATAATTATGGTCGATGTGATGCACATCGAAAAACCCTTTTGTTGATCATGCGCTTCTTGTGTCCCCTTTTGTATCATTTATATTTGTTCTTTCAAATATTGGATCGCTTCTGGTCCTACGAGGACCCCATCCTCGAGTTGATCCCAACTCAAAGGCGTCTGACACGGTCGCCCATAAAGAACTCAAATGGCCCCATATCAATGGTGCTTTGATAGTTGTTGTCATATGCAAACTTGGCCAATGACCAGAACTAATCCCAATGTTTTTGTTGGTCCAACACACACATACTCAACAGAACCTTCCCAAATTGGTTCATTCCTTCGGTCAACATGTCTATATCAAGGACATGCTATACTAAAGTTTAGTGGTGTTCCCAAGGCCTCTTGGGAGACTCATCCAAAATCATCTTGCAAACGTCGAATCCCTTATTAGATATGATTCCTTTGGTAAGTATAACAGTCTCAAATCTTGCTGATATAAACTCTAGCTATACCTCACGCCTGATGCGTTGTACACACAGGGACAACATGTGAACTCTTCATCAGAGTGTCAATTGTCACGACAATCGAGTCGTGCCTCCTTGTCGTTAATGATAGTACCAACAATAAATTCCCTTGAAATGACTTCCCATTTCGATTCCATCAAAAGTATTTGGTTGTAGTAATCCTATCGGATATCTATGTCCAACCTTCACCTGACGACCTTATAGAGATATCGCCACGCAATTGACAATGTCCACTTTTACCTCTTCCAGAAGAATAAGGGCTTAAGGTCTTTCCTCATCTTCCTAACTCCTGGATGAGCCATGTATACTGCTCTATGAACTTCGCATAATATCAAAACTTCTCACTTCGTCGTTGGGATGTAAATAAATCCAGTTATTATCTCAATTACCCATCGTTGTCCACAATATATCTCTCAATTTGGTAACAACATGTTGTCCTTCCCGAAAACAAATTCCTTAACCTCTTTATACTAGTCAACGTCGTGTTGTAGTTAGAATCCTTTCACGTAGATTCGTTGAAGAGGAATCATTGAAATTATGTGTGGTCTCTGACTCCATGCATCATCCACTCTGTTCATTGTTCCTTTTAAGTAGGAAATCTCAAAATCGTAATTGATAAGCAGTTCTAACCAACTCCTTTGACACGCGTTCAAGTCCCCTTGCGTAAAAACTTGATGTAAACCACAATGGTCCGTTTTTAGTTTGAATTTACGTCCAGTCGGGTAGTGTCTCCACACTCTTAGAGCATACACAATGAAAAAAAAAAAAAAATCCAAGTCGTGTGTCGCGTAGTTCTCGTCATGCTTTCTTAACCTTCTCGAGATGGAAGCGATCACTTGATCGTCTTGCATCAAGACTCCTCCAAGCCTTCCTTGGATGCGTTAACACATACCAAGAATTCCTCGTCCATGTCAGTGACTTTTAGTATCTTCGATGTCGTCAACAACTCATTAATCCTTCAAAATGATTCCGCGCATTCTTAGTCCACACAAACTTCTTGTTCTTCCTCTGCAATTTCGTAATCATATTGATGTCTTCGAAAAACCTTCGATGAACCCTTGATAATATCCCTCTAAACCCATGAAGTTGCATACTTCATGTACGTTTTTCGGCACAGGACATTCCATAATAGCCTCTACCTTTGCTAGATCCATAATTATTCCTTCGTCGGAGATAACATTCCCTAAGAAAAGAATCCTTAATAGCTTTGCGTCCACTTCCCATCATTTGTTATCTCGCAACGCTGTAGTACTAAGCAGAAATGTTCATCTTGATCTTCCGTCATCTAAGAAAATATCAAAATGTCGTAAAGGAGTACTTGACAATAGTCAAGTAGAGTCTCCATGACCCATCCTTCTTCCGTGTGATATTAACAGGAGCACTCCAAGGCGATACACTTGGACATATAAGTCCTAGGTCCAACAACTCCTTCAGTTGCAATTTCAACTCTTGTAACTCGAGGGTCGACATTTGATAAGGCTTTATTGCCATCGGTTCAGTTCTAGGTTTTAGGTCGATGGTAATTTCCATCTTGACTTCAGGTGGCACACCTAGTAATTATTATGGGAATCACGTCCTCAACTCTCATACTACGGGAAGGTCATATAATCCTTCTTCCAATCCATTGACGTTCGGTGCTAAGTATGCATATAAATTGCATCCTTTAGTGTTCTCTCTTGTAGTTTTAGGGGAATAAATGAACCTCGAGGACACACCCCATTTTATTCCTACTATCACACTTCTCTGTCCTTCATTGTCGGTCCAACTCAATCGCCTCATCTTACCGTTGAGTATCGCATCA
Organism: Picea engelmannii; assembly: GCA_009831015.1. Classification (NCBI taxonomy): domain Eukaryota; kingdom Viridiplantae; phylum Streptophyta; class Pinopsida; order Pinales; family Pinaceae; genus Picea; species Picea engelmannii. The sequence goes on from ML812406.1 coordinate 294,590, forward strand.
TGCGATTCCCACTAGTCCTCACTGATCATGTCATCATAAGATCTTAAGATCATGACGTAGGTCCTACTTTTTACCTAATCCCAGGTTAAAGCGATAGTTCATACCCCTTCAATGCGGTAATAGAATTAGATCTCTTTGTAGCACCGGGGTCTAACAAATATTAAAATTTCGTTGGTGATGGAACTTGGTGCCTCGAGTACAATGGACTGGTATTCGGCCTGGCGGTTATTTACCATGGTCATGAATCCTATGGGACTTGCCCATCTCCACCATGGTAGTGTGTCCTGTTGACTCGACTTATCTGGCCCTTTCAACTAGACAATATTGCTGGTAAGGTGACCTTCCACATGTCCATTTCCCACCTCCGGTACAGTATTCCCAGCCTCAAAATAGAATTTTTTGGCACACCAGCCTAAGATCCTGGTATGTTCTGCTAACAAGCCTAAATGACGGTTGCTAGCGATGTTGTTGCGGATGTGGTGGTCCCCTGTAGGGAGACCTCTGTTGAGGAACATATTGTCAAGGTGTCGTGAAAAAGGGTCCTATAGATGTATCTTGATACCAAGAGGTCTGGTTTGGATGATGTCTGATGCCGCTGTGCACCAGATAATGTAGACGGTCTTCTAGGAGTCCTGCCCAGACTCCCATGGCCAAATATTCTTCATCTAAGAGGCCTATTGGAATGCCTCGTGCAATGTCTGAGGAATTTAGATCCTCATATTCTCATGAAATATTTAGTTAAGTCCGGTCACGAACTTGTTGATGTCCAACTTCTCTGTGTTCAGATGCACGACATACTAAAGTAGCTCAGTAAATCTGGTCTCATAATTCGACACCATACGACCATCTTGTCATAAGGTCTTGCACTCATCGAGTTGGAGTTGAATGAAATCCTCTAGGAATTACTTCCCCGAACCATTCCTCGAACCGTTCCCCTAACATGGCTTTGACAACCATGTTTAGTTGAGGTAGGAGCATCTTCCTTTAGATAAGAGCGCTCCCCTATTGTTGAAGATCACCTATGCAAACCTTCGTGCTGGAGGTCGAAATCACAATGCGCGAAGCTCATTGACTTGCTCTCTAGCCATGCCTCGGCAGTTGAGTCATCCATGGCACTCATGAAATCAATAACTTAATATTCTAACATTCTCATCGAAGGAAACCAGTACTAGTTGGGATGCGCAGTGAACCCACAGGGGTACAGGCTCTCTGACCTTACCTTAGTACAAACAGATAGTCAAGGCTTCTGACATTTCCCTAGAAGGACCTTGTTAGACCATCACTTCATCCCAGACGACAATCCGCTCATGCTCAAGACTTGTCTTCCCTTTGGGGGTTGGACACTTCTGGCGCGAGGACTAGTGCAAGCGTCGTGCCCCTTCCCCAGGCACCAAGTCATCTACCTCAACGATGTCCCCTAACCATGATTACTGTATGGACAATTTAAAATTTTAATTAGTGTTAGGTTATTACTCAAGGATTTATTGCAATGGAAAGCATGGCGATCCGTAGTCGCAAGGTTGAACCCGCTCTGATACCACATGTAATGACCCCTCCATTACGACCAACAAACGACACAATTTTTTTTTTCTTTTAAGGCTGTGTTAGGAAAAATTAAACATCAGAATAAATAGTCAACATCGTCGACACATCATCCATATAATTTCAACACCATTATCATTAATTCTAATGTGCGAGAAAGAATGGTGAAGCAATCCTACGCCACTAAATTAAGGCGCGCACGTAACTACTTATTTAACCAGTCAAACATCATTAAAAAAAATCCTAGCACAAGCAAGCTAACCACTTAAAATTCATCCTTCATGTGACGACACAAGATAAGACATAAAATAATCAACTATGTCTTATTTTCAAGGTGCAAGGCCTTCAATAGTTAATTCGAAGCGCAAGGCCCAGTCACCACACGGTCATCCGTCATTCAAATTTTCATTAGGCGCTAGAATAATAAGGTCTAAGAACGTCATTTAATACATGAAATCCATTGCGCCAACGGTCTACAATCTAAACCCCATCATTAATACATAAAATCCGGTTGCGCCAAGATCTAGGATCAAGCCATCGTACTTTTGGAAAAACTTATGGTATAACAATAATAAATAAAGTTCACTTATCTGACATAAATCAGAAGACCCTGAAATCTTTAAATAGGTAAAGATTCCCTTGGAAAAATTAACAGAAAAATTTATTGCAAATATTATACCATTTTATAGAATTCACATGCAGAAAGAAATTATTAAAAACTTATTAAACCTCACCTTTCTTCCATAATGGAACCAATATGCGACTGCCAAGCAACCTCCGTAATCAAACGAAGTCCCTGGGTAAAAACAAGTTCTGAGGATCCACCCGCGGAGTAAAAAGGGGGACGCAGGAGTAAACTTGGATAGTAAAAGTAGAGATGTAACCTCTCCCAAAATGCGAGGAAGGGAAATAAAGGCCAAGGTTTCCCACGCGATTCTAAGAGAAAATCAAGGAGAGGAAATCGCCCCAAGGGAAAGAGTCTAGGTGTAATCCCATCAAACTCGGACTGAAAAATACAGTGGTGAACGCAGAGTAATAACGCTTCTCACCATGCAAAACTTTGGGCAAGGGGTGGACTCACTGAGCCCTGGCTCCTAGACGAAGAGGATGGTCCACGGGTTGTACTGGGCAAAGGACGAGGACGCTGAGGCACAGAGGCGTTTTTGGGAAAATCATGAGCCACCACGTAGAGAGGCTCGAGATCAAGGCTGGGCGAATTTTGTTTTCTTCCCAACGTAGGGTTGACTTCCTTAGAAGTAGAGGAGCTAAGAAAACACTCCTGAAAACAGTGATTTGCCACAAGATCCCTCTACAGCCCAAATCGAACCCTATGACATAATGCGTTGAACGATTCCTCCACTACGGGAAACATGTTCATAAAAAAGTAATCGTTAAAGTAAATCTCTACTTTCCCCACCCAAGTCTTCCGCTTGCATTGAATGGTGACTTCTAGCGCTTGCTTGGGTTCTCAAGGAGAAGGATGGCTACAAGAAGTGGCTGGTAGGGTGGCAATCCTCCGAAATGAATCTTAAAAGGAACCACAAGAGCGAAACACAACACCAACAAGTTTCAACGAACAAGTCTGAACTTAGAATAATGACATATCCCTCCACACAGATATTATTATTAATATTTCTATAAGGAAAGAGAGTTAACACCTTCATTGAGAATACACCGCTCTTATTGTCTTCTCTTCTCCGTTATCACTAGAACATGTGTCTAGGTTTTCATTATCAGCCAACGCTGATGTAATGCTCTGAAAAAATACACTTTGTTGGGTCACCATAATCCCATTTTGTATGAGCATGAAGTTTACAGGAACTTAATAAAATGGGCTGACTTCCTAAGAGGAAGGAAGAGAACCGATTTGCAAGACACATGGGTTCTCCCTGTGTAGTAATCAACTGAGAACGAATGCCCGAAGTTAAACTCACTCAACATTAGCATAGGATCATGCCAAAACATAGATCATGAGGTAAAAACGTGAGGTTAATCTACCCAACATTGACATAGAAAACTTGCCAAATTACCGAGATCGGAAGGGGAAAATCGCTGAGTGCAAGTGGTAAAAAGATGGGCGAAATCCAAGTGCATTCGCAGTGAAGAATACAACAAAAATACGCAGAGAAAATAAAATGTTTAGTGAACTAGAGAGACCTCTCCAAATCATTGTGTGGAAGCGCGAGTTTGCAGAGAATGAATCACAATAATCATAGAGACTAAGGAGGGAAGAAACACCCAAGAGAGAATTCCTTGTTGTGCAAAGAAATGATCCTACATTTATTATACATGCATAGGAAAGCAGGGCATTTGAATCTAAATCTTTAACACCGGAGTGAAAGACAGTTGATTCGGGCCCTGACCAACTGCTCAGGCACGAAATAATATATTAAAGGATAAAGGAACATGAGATAAAAACACAATTTCTCCTTGTATTAAAAACAATAAAAAAAACACAGAGAAGTCAATTACATTCAGAGTTGGATTCACCATTGGAAATCAAATCAAAAGTACAGTGAATATAAGGTTGGGATAGCTTTGAATTCGTTGTTCATAAAACGCTGGGCTTTTCAAGACAAATTCGTTGAAAGAAAAATGAAATCTCTAGATAGTATTACGCTGAATAAAACATAAACCTTAACACAATAGAAAGACCTTAACTGAAGGCGTAGGAACATAATTTAACTACCCTTCAACCAAATTCACAAGCGTAAATTGTCAGGACAAAAAATTAACTAAAATTTTAACATAGTGACGCACGCGTGCTTCGATGTTAGAGAGATGCATATACAGGAAAATTAGCTACCATTCAATACAAATATACACATGTGTACCATAGCCAAATGTGAATGCTTCAAGGTCATTGTCTCGCATGCGCTTCGTCCAACTCTCGCTTGCCAACCGATGTGACCTCATCGGTACCTCCCAGCCAACGCTAGGAGTACTCTTCTTTCCCCTGAGCCCCTTGAGTCGCAAAGGGGCCACGCACACAATACCAGAGAATTCTATCACCTAGCTCGCCTCGCAAGGTCGAGTTACCACTCATTACCCGAGCTGGGTATCCCAACTCCCACAAGTGAAAACTCAGTCAAGATAAAATTTTGACAATGTAACGTTACACAAATCAAATGTGTCCACGCTCCTCCTCCACCATCCTTTTTATATATTTTTCTTAGTCATTAGTTTCCCAAAACCCTCATTAGATTTCTTTTTCATTTAATTAATTTAAAAAAACCTCCTTCATGCACATGTCGCCTGATCCCCTAGATGCACCAGAAAATCATTTTATTAATTAATTAAAATTTTCTATTTCCCTCACCCACTTAAGAGCGTTCCTAAAAACGCTCCTCGGTGTCCCATTATTCCCTTACAATTCTTAAATGACTTATGATTTACTTAATTCCTAGTGGAGTTCATAAATAGAAAGTTCCATAGGCTAGATTCCTTACTAAGTTAGACATTCCCCTTTCTCTTTAAGTTTTCCGTTTTCTTTAAGTTTCCCTTTTTCCTTGGGTTTCCCTCTTTTCTTTAAGTTTTCTTTTTTTTTAAGGTTTCCCCTTTTTATATCTAAGTTCAGAATTAGCAGGTTTAGACAAAACAACCAAATACCCCTTTTATTAATTAAACCCTTATTAAAATTTCCACTTTAATTATTAATGCTTGAATTTTCTTTACCCCCTTCTTGTTATATGTCTAATTAGTTTCTTTTGTTCTAAGGTTATACTCAGACCTAGGTTTTCAATTCACTAGGCTTGGCAATAGTTCTTAAGGGATAAATTTGTTATTAAAATTTACTTATCACATCATTCATTTTAAGGTTGACCAGGTCCTAAGGAGGCATAGTTCTCTAGGCATTAGGTTTATTAATATTACCACTGTTAAAATTGCGGTGTGCCCTTCAGGACGCACTACGTGCTCCAAGGGTGCCACTCACCTCTTGACTGAATTTGGTAGACATCAAACCCCTGGAATCAATACTTTGTCAGGTGATCTTGTGGGAGACTAAGGGCCTCTAAGGAATAAGGACCTTGCCTTATTGCGTGCCCCTTAGAATCATTGTGAGCGACTGTCATAATTTACCCTCATGGCATTGTGGGTCTCTCGAACTAGGCAATCGTTAACCCATAGTTCGAGCCACGGCGGGAGTGCTAGTAGGATATGGCAGGGTTGTTTCCACGCCTCTCCCTCAATGTCTCTGGTTTTCGTGTGTGACCCATTTACTCCAAATGTGAGTCTGGTCGGCAAGCTATCATCAGCCTGCATCCATCAACGAATCATGTCAACAATAATAATCAACATCATAATATCTAATCATATGTACATATGTCACATCAACAACATTTAAACCCTAACAATCCACTCCCTAACTCAATCCAGAGTCCAAGGGGTTTCATCTATGCCTCAACATCCTCAACGTCCAGAGTCCTGCACACT
>ML812407.1:0-12148 GCA_009831015.1 Picea engelmannii
TCAAACAATTCTATAACATCCCAGATTGCATTTCTATATTTTTTTAATCTATCACTTTTGCATGGATATTTGTTTTTAACCTCTAGGATGACCAAATCTCAATCAGCCTTAATGTTTAAAATTTTGATCCCCATGTTCTTTTCAATTTCCAAACCAAGTAGAAGAGCTTCATACTCAACCACATTATTTTTTCCATCAAACTATAATCTAAATGAAAATTTGTAATACTTTCATGTTGGTGAAACGAGAACAATTCCATCCCCTTTTCCTGATCTTGAATGTGCACCATCAAAGTTCATATTCCCAACATTATTACTTTTCTTTTCATCCTTACATTTGTCTTCAGTCGATGCTAGAAAGTTTGAACATATTGAGAAATTACCCATGTCAAATATTTGGCATATGAACTCATTGAATGGCTCTTTAGGATCCTCAATGTGATACTTTCTTTGTGTTTCTCTAAAGAGCCTGGAATTCTCAGTTGATGGAGGAGGGTATGGGATAGATGAAAAAGTCAAATACATATGTAGGAAACCTACCATGTGAGCTCCCCATTCTCTAGAGAAATGTATACCCCAAGAAACTAGCATATCAATTACAAGAACATCCATTTTGAAATAAAAATCTCGGTGGAAAGCTAGCTTGACTCGAAATATACAATAATCCCATGGGTTTCAATTTCCCTGGAATCCATGGGACACACATTGGGATAAGGCCTTGTAACTTTAAGGCTCAATCTTTGCATAATTCCCTTAGTAATAATTTTGGATGAAGCTCCGTAATAATGCATACAATTATGCAACCATTGATCCTTTATTTATAAAGACACAAATAAGGGAGGATTATCTTCCTTGGTTCTATCTCTACTAGTCAAAACCACTGGAGGATCTTAATGATGTTCCTTTTCTTTTTCTTGATTTTCCACAACCACTTTATCATTTGGAACATTTATTACTTTCAAGAGTTTTTTCCTTTTGTGAAGGAATTTTCAAAAGATGTGACATGGGAACCAAAACCTTTGCATTTGAAATCCAATTACCTAAATCAACAGTTAGATCAATAATTGGAGGAGCATTAGTTACCCTGGGAAAGTTCGCTTGAGACTTGTTTTCACCATCCTTCCCTTTTATTTGGTAGATTGTTCCTTTATGTCTGGCCATTTCCAAAATCTACTCATTTTTGGGCTTGTGTCCATAGATATTTGTAACATTATCATGCTCTTCAACCACCTAATTGTATTGCTCACTTGTTTCTTTACCTAATAAAGGGTTAGCTTCACCAAAGTTGTTTATGTGATTAGAGTTTCTTGATTGTCCCACAAAATTGTTTGTTGGAGGAAGGCCTTGTTCATTTATTTGAAAAAGACTAGGTAGGTAGACTCTTAATGAAAGTATTCACATGCTCTACAATAGGGTGGTATTTCTTCATTTACCACATTATTGGATTCAAACTGATTAGTTAGAATTTGTTCTTTCAGAGGACCTTTCATTTTCTATCTTTCATTGTTAGGCCTAGGTTGAAATCTGTTATTTTGCAACTGAGACCTCTCCATAGCTACCAATCTATTTTGCAAAGAACTAAGTTGACTAGAATGAATTGCCTCCATTCTTGTAACCATCTCTATTATGGCCTTTAAACGGTCATAAGATGAATCTTTATTATCAGGAACTGTTTCTTTTTCAAATGCCTCAATGTAGTATATCAAGATGGCATTATCTGGAGGCTTGATGTCTGTATGCAACATTGAAACTAATTCATTGAATTTTTTATTAAATTCATCCATAGTTCCATTCACATTATTCCTTATTGTGTTGAGGGTTTTCAATAGGTGACAGTGATATCTTTTCTCCCCCAATTTCTCAGTGAAGGCATCTAGGAGATCTTTCAAAGTCTTCAATTTGTTGTTTGGCATGTCTTTGTACTAGTATTAATCATCATCTTCTAAGGATAGAGAAAAATATTCATTTTTACATCTTCGTGGTCATGTGCGGAACACCATTTATTAATACACCTCATGAAAGATTTAATATACATTTTACCAGAAATAACATTATTTCCTTGAAAACTAGGTAATTTTTCTATTGCCTTTTTCAGAATTGCACGAGGATAATTATTAACTACTGAAAAATGACAAGGATCATAAATATCCATTTCTAAATTAATACTACTACCAACAAAGAGAAAGTAAATATCATAAATGGACTGGAATCCTAAATGACTAATAATTCTATGAGAATAGGCTTTGTCTAACCTCCTTCTATAAACGTTTTTAGGTTCAAGAATGAAGTCAACTAGGCCTTATTAATTCCTTCTTGTAGAATACTTAGTCAAATTAGAATTTATTGGAGTCGCCAAAAGATTGATTATGATCCTGATAAACTACAAGCATAAAAAAGTAAGTAAAACAAACAAAAAGGAAAACAAGGTTGTATTCCGGAAATAGAAAGATTTATCCTCAACAATGGCACCAAAAATGTTTCCTCCTTTATACACATCTTGGAGATGTGGAAGAAATATTCAATCCACTCAATGTGTCCTTGGGGGAAAGTAAGAGTCAAGGTGTTATCACCTAATCCTCAACTCTTCCATCTAGGCCAACCACTAGCAAAGCCAGGGGGTAGTCCCTAATAAAATAATCGAAGGATTAAATTGAAATCTAAGAAACTAGTATTCTAGGAGTTTATTGGATTAACCAATATATAAAGAAAATATATTATAAAGCATACATAGATCAATTAACAACCACACGATACATAAATATGCTTGCATAAAATGACACTTGAGATAAAAATAGATGCAAGTAAATTAAATATTGCTTCACAGTAAATGACTGAAAGTAAAGTTCTTGAAGAAAATGGATTTGTAAATGTATAATTGTGACTAGTTCCTTAAAAGTATTGTGGTCTATGTAGATCATGTATTTTATTAGATTTATTGATGATAGGTTAACTAGATAAATTTTATTGCAAGAAAATAAATTGTTTGAACTAAACTAGATTTGGCCTATCGAGAGGTTATCCCTTTAGCTCAAAGATTTGCTCAGAACTTGTTGAAACCCAATGGTTCCACCAACAAGCCAACTAGAGGTGTCAAATGTCCAACACTAAGGTGGGAAAACCCGATGTATTTAGTGAAACTTTGCACACTCCTCCTAGGTGGTTCTTAAAGCCAAGAAATAAGTCTCTTTTGAGATTTCCCTATTAATCTATCACCATTGACTAGCCCAGTGTGTATGCAACTTATTCCCAGAAGATCGAGACAAGATTGCAACTGGAAGGGTCAGGAACAACACTAGGAGCTGAGGAGAAATGTTTATTTTAAACAAGAAATAAAAAATTGTTGAAAGTGAATGTTTTCTAATTACTAGTCTTCACTGACCATCCTCTTTCGAGGAACTCACGAAACAATTTATTTCCAACTTTGAAATTGCATAAAGGAAATCTAATCTAGAAATTACAATATTACTTTCCAAAATGAAATTCAATATATGTGAATATTTATTTAACCTTATAGTTGATGTGAGTTTGTTTGAGAACTTATATAAAAAAGAACAACTAAATCAAACTAAAGACACAAAGTCCCAAAAATCACAACACCACACCCCTGGGGGAAATGAAAAGTGAGGCCTCCTTTCTCTTATTGATTTTATTATATCGGTTACAATGGTCTTTTTTAGAGACTTGGGATCCTTATGAATGGATTAAAAAAATATTTACAATCTTTTTCCAAAATTTATACAAGTATAGGGTGCTTCAAGGGGTTCTTGAGGCTTCAAAACTTCCAAAATTTGGTAGCAATTCCCTTTGTCCTTTCGTTAAACCTCCAAAAAAAGAAATTTAATTTGGGAAAATATTCCCAAAAGGTTATTGGAAGACCCTGCAAAAACGTGTTAGTACATGTACATAAAATTATAAAAAATTAGCTAAGTAAAATACACTAAAAAATGAGTCAAATAGCTAAGTAAAACAAGGAAGAAGAGGCATTTTCTTTATGATATTACTTTCTATTCCAAAACTGAATGTAAGATCACAAATATGCTAAGATACTACTCTAAAACTCTTTACAAATTAAAACAACCTTTAGCCTTTAAAATTTTCAAAGAAATTTGAAACTAGAAGTAGATTGCAAGATAGATAGAGAGATCTAATCTACTTGCCTTTACTATGCAAAGGAAAAGATAACTTATGATACTTATTTAAACTGAAACTTTACTTTTCAAGTATTTAAAAGAACTCAAAATAAAATTTTAGATTTTGTTTGAGAAACAGATGAGAAGAAATGCCCTTTAAACCCTTCAAATGCTTGGGCAAAATGGAGTCATCTTGGAATGGAAAAAGGGACTATTGTCCTTCAATATTTTGGAGAGAGGGTAGAAGAAAGATACATCCTCCAATCCTCCAAAATGAGAGTCTAGATATTCACAACACTTGCAAGAAACTTGTTAGATCTTGGTATTACCTGGAAAGAAAACTCAATGGCACATTAGTTAAGAAAAACATAAAATGCACATTAAAAGATCTAAAATAGATAACCAATAGGAATAAGAAATATAACAAGATTAATAATAATGTCATTCATGAGTAATAGTACTCCTACAAATATCAACTTCAACAAATTTTCATAAACATATGAAATAAAAAAATGTCACCTCATAAATTTGCACATGACAATGAGCAACCACACATGGATCCACACCAAATTTTCATCCAAATCCTTCTTTATTCCAATTCAAAATGACACAATGATAAAATGATACAACAATATTTCACAAAAATCTAACTAGTTTGTAATGGGAAGGATGCTTTATTATATAGCAAAGGGGAAGGATGCCAAGAGGAGGAGGGCGCACCACTTGGAGAAAGGGGGCATACCACTTGGAGAGGAATGGATTGCCAAGTGTGGGAGTGTGGTCAACCACCTCTCCTCAAAATCCAATGAGATTCCAAGTGTGAGAGAGGTATGTGGAGAGGGGTGCCACCTCTTCAAGAGGTAGGAAACCCACTCTAGAATGTACCATCTCTCAAGAGGGGTGCATTTCTCCTTTTGAGCACATGCTACACTCACCAAGGTGCCAAGTCATTGAATTTTTATCATGTTAATATACATTATAAACCAGGATTATATCCATCCTAAGTCCTAACCATGAGTATATAATCCAACTTTGGAGAAATTGAGTGAAAAAACTTGGAAATTATAAATTGCTTTTAAACAACATAATATAATTAACAAGTAAAAAAAACACTCCAGAGTAACAAATCATTCCTAAGTCTAAGGTGGATAAGACATTTTACAAATTTCATCATGCAACATCTCTTATTACAACTCCTGGGAGAGTATGGAAAATGTGAAAAAGGTTGGTCTTATTGACCAACTGAACTTCTAAACTTTGAATTTTGAACAATGAGTTGTTCAATATTTGGCGGATCATTGGAAGTCCATCCTAGTGAAACTTGGTGGATAACAATCCTTCTTTAGAACTCTTTTATATTCTTGAAATGATTAATGATCAATACGTTTTTGTGGCATTATCTAATTTTAATAACATGTGGGATTAGGTTGGTAATAGGAAATTGGGCGACCAATTGTCTTAGGATTGATTAGTGAAAGATGTTGTTGACCCTTATGACTGTGCATTTTAGGTGACAATTTAAATATGTTATTTTAGGTATCTCAATAATTTAAACCATCAAACAATCTATATGAATTCATGTTTTTATAGTATGTATTTCAAATGATCCAAACAATAGGATAAATGCACCATGACATCTATTATCTTTGAACTATTAAGGAGGTATTCCTTGTTGAAATCTAGGACACTATAGGTAATCATGAATCTTAGTCATTGAACCATCGGTATGAACCTAAATTAGGTTATTTTCAAGTTATATATTAATAATATGAATAGGATTATCAAGTTATTATGGGATGTGTAAGGTTTTAGTTATGTTTTATGGGGGTAACGATAATAGGTTATTTTAACATGTCTTATTTGTTAAGGGTAACTATGATTAAGTATTTTTTGGATTAATTAAAACATGATTGGTTATCCCACACTTTACATATTATTTATATGCTTCATTTATTTGGACTTGTGAGCAATATCATCCAATGATGATGTAATATGGGTTGCATTATCTCCTTTACCATGTTGATCCAAGTACAAATTCTTAGTTTTAGATTCACCTCCAATGATGATGTAATATGGGGTACATTATATCCTTTACCCTTAGTTGTACATTCACCAATTGAGCCCATGTAGAATAATTTATATTTCATGTTGGCTTTACAAGATCATATACTCTATGTTGAGTCATTGCCTATTAATTGGATTAGGAATTCAAATACTTGAAGATGATTTATTTTGATACTTAAACCATTTTTACACATTCATTTCATAAATTTTCATCTCTAAGAAGCCCATCTTAGGACTTAGAATAATTTTCAGTTGAATTATTAAAGACTCAACCATGCCACCACAAAAATAATACAATTAGGGATTCTAGAACACTCAAGATAAGGATACTTTAGAGTCCTTTAGTGGTTTCCACCTAATGTGTGTCAAAATTCTCTCCATAACCATATCAAGAGAAAAAATGTTCCTAAAAATGGTTGACTTGGCACCAAGGTAGTCGAATTATGTGAATTAGGTAGTTAAGGTAGTTGACTTGTGCACATGGAAATTCTAAATTATGTGATTTAACTATTCAACATTCATTGTCATTGACTCACACTCTATAAAGCCACTTTTGGTGGTTTCCTGCATTATTGATCCATTGATGCACATTCCCTTAGTGACATGTGCATTCTAATAAGTTTCCTATAAATAAGAGGGATATAATTTTTTCATTAGACATACATGCAAAAAGATATATAGACAAAAATGTTGAAGATACAAATCATGTTCATGATATAAAGGTGTTCAAGAAATTTTATTTTAGGTTACATACTATATGTATTGACCTATGCTTGAAGGCTTGAGAATTCATCAATTGCATACACATATGCATGATTCCCTCACTAGGAGAAGTTTTTGTAGGTTAGAAATATTTTATTTTGATTCCAATCCTACTACATTCACAATATCTATTTCTTGACCTAAATTAATGTCTTCTTTCTAGTCATTATTCACATGTTAATACCTTAGATGAATTGTTCGAGAAATAATAGAATAATGAATTGATTTAGTATGGTTAATTGGTTGGAGGCTACAACATCCTTGTCATATATTTTAGGATATTGTTCAATCCTCATTTTAGATGCATTTTGTATAGTTTTTCATGTCAATTACTTCTGCTTTTTATTTTGTGGTTTGGTTTCTTTTTATTTCATTTTAAGGAATTTTTTTTTATTGATAGGTTTGTTTTTATTTAAATTCCCCAAAAAACTATATAATATAATTTTCATTCAAATCACTATTCATTTAATGAAACATTTAGATCCCTTTGGAACTTTTGAAGGAAAATATTCTTGCATCTACCCTTAAAAAGTTAATACCATCTAAGAATACTAGGAAAGAATTGTACATTGTATTCCATTACTTACTTGATTTAGTATTCCCCTTATTGTTTCTTAACAATCACATTTTCAATTAGGATTGCAGAAAAGTACCATAGCCTTTAATGTGTACCAAAAAAATATTGAATATCCTACATATCCATAAACTTGCATGCATATAGTTTTGTGTAAGGAAGTTTGTTTTACACATAATGATAGCAAGGCTAAAAAAATTTCCATAATACTTGCATGTGTGGTACACCAAAAGAGGAAGTTGTTGGTAGTATTGCATGTGGAAACTATAATTGATGCATCTAGATGTGTCAAAGTTCTATTATCATATTGTAGCAAGTGCACACATGCAATAATTAGATATAGAAAAAAAGTCACACGATAAACTATATATAAAACTAGTGATTTGTAATTATATATATATATATATATATATATATATATATGAATAATATTGCTATAATTAAGATACTAAAATCCTCCATGAAACTGTCATGTGAAGTGGCCTCCATTGGTCCATAACAATTATTCCCACAACTCAAGAATCTATGAGGATCACATGAACTAGGATGAGAAAACCTAGTGTATCCATGTGGCCTTCCCTAGATAGAATCTCCTATAGGAATTGAAGTTCGAACACCTCCCCCAACATCACCTAAATATCATTGCTTACAGAATAATTCTATGAATGTGATATTTTGTACTAAGCTACACGTCTAGGTGGAAATGCATGTTTGATATTGGATAAGGTTTTGTAAGATGAGAGGATATTTGGTAGGGAGGTTAGGCCTTTTCTTAAGGGGATCATGCCTTCTCAATGGGATAGACCTATAATTTTATCAATATTATGTGGACCCAAAACCAACCCTATAATTCATTGATGTAAAAGTAGTTTACATGGTGACCGAAGATAAAATTATCCCATAATTTCCTAAGGAAATACAAAGGGACCTTGTTATTATTGCAAGAAGGTTTGTCAAAAACCACGAACCACCTATCCATCCAGTTGTCTAAAAAATTTTGTTAGGTGCGCCAACCCATCCAAACACATTTCTTCATCATTGCATGCTATGTTCTAGTTCTAGGTTAAATAAACAAGGTCATCAAATCTTGTTTTGAAATGTTCATATCTTTGACCCGGTTTCTATCTAAAACCTTCCTAGAATAGTCAAATATTCTATCCCTTTAATCAAGAATATGTGATAACTAGCCTTGGGAATTCATAATAAAAAAAAATTGGTATCTAATGTAGTATTTAGTGAATGTCATGAGCTCTCTCTATTATTTTTAAAATATTGTATCAGGGTTCTTAACGACCTCAAATCTGCATCAATTTAAAAGTTTACATTTCTTGGCTTTGAGTTGGGGTTTCATTTGTATTAATTTGGGGATGGTGGGTTTAGGTTTTCTTCATGTGCAAGTTCTATGTGAATTAAATTAACTATATTTAAAGAGGGGAAAGTAAATATTTTTTTTTATATCATTTAAAAAAATAAAATAAAAAATAATAATGTTTAGAAACTTAACTAAAACCAATCAACCATGAGGTAAACACTCCTACAATTCCTCCTCAAGAGATCCTAAAATTGTTCCTCAATAATTCCAAAAATTACTCCTTAAATTTCTCAATGAGAAATTGCACTGCATGGTTTGTTTAGGTTACAATGGAACCAACCACATGATATTTTTCAATTAAAAAACATATGAGTATGTGCATTCTTAGAAGTGTGCACACACTTAGGAATGCACATGCATTCCTGGAAACATTAACTTGGTGTTGATTTGGCAAGCCTATGTGGAAATTCAAGGATTGTCGAGGCTATAGTATCATGAATGTGTCTGTGTTCATGTCTGTGTACATTTCTATGCACCCCATTGCCACTTTTTTAACCATCAAATTTGTTCAAGTTAACAATATTTTGGGGGGGAATTGTTCTTTCCTTTTATGCATAGGATCTTGTTGTTCTAGTTTTGTGTAAGGAGATTCTTGGGATGTTCAAGTTCTAAATAACTCTCCATTCTTAGCCTTGTTGCATGACTTTCCTTCACTATCTTTTGAAGAGGATTGGGTGACGGTGTTATGGAGGTAATTGTTCTATTGTACCTTTTCATAGTTAGGTACTTTGGAATTTAGTATTTCTAGCTCAATTGTGTTAAGAAGGGAATGGGGGGATATTTGATATATCTTGATTTTTGTCAATACATTTTGTATTCATGATGTTGATTACATGAATTTTATTAGGGGTTGTATTGAGATAATTACACCTTCATAGATCTTGCAAGTTGTGTTGAAGGGAGTGTGTGATAATATTTAATGTAAACCAAAATTTATGGGTCTATTGGATCTTTGGAATCACTTGATCAATCCTTCATTAATGGTTAACCAATTTAGTGGTTACTGTGGCCCATCCCTTTGGGGAATTAGGGGTAAAACCTAAGCCTATTTATTGGTGAGTCGTGAGATTCATTTAAGACACAATGCATTATGTTTTTTGGCATCTTCAAACGAAGATGTGATTCAATGTTTAATGTTATTTTTTAGCACCACCATTCCAATTGGATACTTTTGGCTCATCATGAAATCTTAACAAGAGGGATTAAAAGTGGACACTGCAAAAGGTTAGGACTACTACATAGTGTCCCAGTGGTGATAGGGTGAAATCATGAAGATGGGTTACACTTTTGCTTGTTTTATGAGAAAAAAATTGTATGTCCACAAGTTATTCAACTTCCAGAATACAAAAGTATTTTTTTTATTTAGATTTTCACTTTATAGTAAAAACAAAACTTGCGAAGAATTGTGTTAGCATTCCAATGACTATTTTTCAATTTTTTTTATCACGATTTGATATATCAATTTGACAATTGTTTAACAATATGTTCCTTAAACATGAAATGAATGATAATTAGTTACTTATTTCTACAACAATGTATCTATTATTAAACTTATGTTTTTAAGAAACTAAATATACTGCAACAATCTACAGAGACTCTATTTTATTATGACTATAATTTTGAATCTAACAGATGAATATTATAATTTCTAGAATTTTTTGAAGTTGATCAAGTTGAAAACGTTGTAGATTTTAAACACATTCTTTTCTACACATTGTATCTATTTTAATTTTTACTTAAAACTAAAATCTAAATATACCCTTTTGAAAAGAACAGTTTAAGGATTATGAATATATTTGTTTCAAAATTTTTCACTATACATTTTTAGAGATACCGATATTTCATTTCACTGAATCGTAAGGTCTGCTGAAAATATTATGTAGTGATTTTTTTTTAAATTAAATAAAATTAGATAAAAATAAAGAAAATGAAAAACAATTATAGGAATTGAAAGTAGATTCAATTTTGGAAATGCTGGTGTCAATTTCGAAACCAAATTCTCAGTATTTGTAGGAGGCCGCAACCTTCGAAGTTCAGTTAAGCTTGGGGCAATTCTCTAGTTTTAGTTTTCAGTCCCAATTTCCTTTTTTCAACCGAAATAATATTTTGGCCAAAAAACTAATATTTCAGCCGAAAGACTAAAATCTAACAGAAACCGTCAAAACTGAATTGTTTCCAAGGTTTTCGGCCAAAAAACCATTCTTTTGGCCGAAAGACGGTCGAACGAATTTTTTCTGTGGGAAAAAAAGAAACAACACGTCGTATCATTTCCTTTCACGCCAAATTGTATAAATAGACTTTCAGCCGAACACATTTAACACAATTTATCGGATGGACAGACATATATAAGCTCAAGGATAGGGATTTCAAAGCATTTCTATAACCGATTGTAGCTGTATTCTTTTATTTCTTTATTTCTTCCCTTTGTTCCATAAGCTTAATCAGAGGATTGATATCGATACATGGTGGTTTTTTAGATCACTTAAACAAAGTTTCAAATCATCTTTTTGGTTTTTGTTGAATAAGTTAATTGATGTTTGTTCATGTTTTTATTGGAATAAGAATTTATATGTTGAAAGATAAATGCTGAGCATTTTTTCAAGTTGATGTCTTTGTTGAGCATATATTTTACAGACAACTATAAAATTCATGGGAAACAAAAGTTTACGCAAGAGAAAATATGATCTCACTCAAGATGATACTCGTGAAATAGAACAAAGGAAAAATTTTTATCAGAGAAAGAAATAAGAATGTGCAAATATTGAAGAAAGAAGCGATGATAATATCAATAGATATTTTCGACAAGAAAAAGTTCAACCAAGTATGCATGCACATATGATGATCGAGCACACGACACACATTGAGACTGTATTCAGAAAGTACAAAATTCAAAGTATAGAATTCAAATTTAAAATATTGTAAATAATATAATTGATTGTAATTACAATTTGATGTTTTTCAAAAAACATAAATAGATTTGTCTGATAATGTCGAAGAAGACGTTGAAACTAAAATTGAAGTAGAAGACATTGAAACCGAAATTGAATCAAAAGACGAATCACCTATAGGTATGTACATAAATTTAGATTAATACAAGATGAACGCTCAAGTATATATAACTTAGTGAATTTGTGTTCGAGTTATGTTTTTTAATATAAACTTTAAATTGAAATATGCAGGAGAATCTATCAACATTGATGATGAAATATTAGAAAATGTTGATACTGACAAATTTGGGAAGAAAAAA
>ML812407.1:12787-25581 GCA_009831015.1 Picea engelmannii
GACTCCACATTCTTCAAATGTTATTTCCAAAAGGCTTAATTTGAAGGTAGATAAAATATGCTTGATAAAGTTTTTGAAGAAGTTTGAGGAAGAAATCTATAAATACACCAAGCATTCACATAGAGCTCGATGGTAAGATCTACAATTCAAACAATCTTGTGAAGTGTTTCCACCAGGGACAATTTTGTCTGTAGTTGATTTTGCAGAGAATTGCACATTCGCTGCACAAAAAGAAATACAGAGTGAATATTATCGTTCTGATCAAGTCACCATATTTGTCCACGTTTTATATAGACATGCTCAACGAAGTCTTCCAAACATAGAAATCACTAACGACAATTGACATGTTATTAAAGAATATCACTTTTATATAAGTGATGATTGAACACACAACACACATTATGTACAACATTGTTTTGATAAATTTTATGATTCATTGAAAGAACGCAAAATCATATTTGATTGACATTGGATATGGTCCGATGGGTGTGCAGGTCAGTTCAAATCTGCACGATCATTCTATTGGTTATGCCATCTTCATAAAAAATTAAACATTACACATTGTTGGAATTTTTTTGAGACTTGTCATGGAAAAGGAGAGCACGATGGTGCAGAGGCATGTATAAAACGAGTACTTCAAAGGTATCAGTTGAACCCTCATGCCGATCGATTTGAATCCGCTGAAAAAATTGTTGAATGGTGCAACATGGTTCCAAGCCATGAATATAATCCATCAAGGGATGTGCGCAGGTGTGTCTATAGATAAATGTTACATGGATGTACACAGGATATATAAATTTGAACTTGTTCAAATTTATATTCAATCTTCAATCACTTTCTTGAAAGATTTCAAGTTAACAAGTTCTTGTCTTGTGCAGGTATTTTTGGCATGTTGGAATTGAATATGTAAATAGATCAATCTCGTATGACGCCAGTACAATACATAGGACAAGAAAAATACATTCAGTTAAAAAAAAATGTTTTCAAAATGGGTTTGCATTTGATAGACGAACTGACTCTTGTTTTTCTTAAGTTTGCATAGATGACTCAGAATCCATAGATATTTGCGAGAACAAAAAATGCAAGATATGTTAAATCTTGGAGACATACTGAACTTAATGTAAAAGGGAAAATACCACTTGCAAGATCAGAGGAGATGGAATCAAATGAAACTATAGTGTCAATTGACGGCGATAGAGTTTCTAATCTTGTTAGAGAAGGTAAAATTTTTATGTTTAAATTTTTTCAAATAACATGTAGATACATACTTGTGTGATAATCTAACACGAATTATTTTTTGTCCAATATATCCAATTATTTGCAAGAGATGTTTTTACCATGGTTGCACCCGTAGAAAAAACTTTAAATGTGAAATATTATTTTATGTGATGCACGGAACAAAAGATGAGGCTATTAGAAGATTTTGATGATAACGGTTTTATATATGAAAGAGGATCAATTGTATTGAAAGGATATTTTTTTCAAGAAACTAATCAAACTAATACTCATGTTCACTTTCAAGACTACGAGTCATATGTCACAAGTTGTCGATATAGTCATTTGGTATGTGCAGTGCGCATAAAGTTTATAGAAGTTCAATAAAAAAAATAAAAAAAAGTTAAAAAATGGAAATGTTCAAAGTTGTAACATCCCGCTCTGGCACACTTACAAAACTTATTCTTTGAGGACACTTGCTCACAAGTGATTTGGACTTTTCTAATATTAATACATTTGTGCTTGATTATGATGTGTTCTAATAGACGACATGATGTTTTACTACTTGATGTACATAGGTGTTGCTGACTCAGTTTCATTGAGTGTGCAGGGTTTCGGACCTTGAGGATGCAAAGGCATCGGTGGAACCCCCTTGGACTCCGAACTGAGTCAGGGAGTGTGCTATTTGGGTTGATTCATTTACAGTGATATTGCTTTGTTTTGATGATATGATATTTATTTTATGATATGTTGTTGACGTTCTGAAACGATGGTTGATGATGCAGGGTGATGATAGCTTGCCGACCAGACTCACATATGGAGTAAAGGGGCCACACATGATTTTCAGAGAGGTTGAGGGAGAGGTGTGGATAGTATCCCTACCACAGCCTACTAGCACTCTCGTTGTGGCTCGAACTGTAGGTTAACGATTACCTAGTTCGAGAGGATCCACGATGCCGTGAGGGAAGACTGCGACAGTCGCTCGCGATGATTCTAAGGGGCGCGCAATAAGGCGAGGGCCTTATTCCTTAGAGCCCTTAGTCTCCCACAAGTTCACTTGGTGAAGTGTTGACTCCAGGGGTTATAGATATATACCAAACAGTCAAGTCAGCAAGTGGTACCCTTGGAGCACGTGGTGCATCCTGAAGGGCACGTCGCACAAAAGAAACACCAGTTGGAGAGTGGCACCCTTGGAGCACGTGGTGCATCCTGAAGGGAACGTCGCGCAACAGAAGCAAAAGAGGCGAGTGGCACCCTTGCAGCACGTAGTGCGTCCTGAAGGGCACGTCGCATTGATGATGATGATGAGACAACCTAGATGACCCTAAGACCTTAACGCCTTAATAAATTCTCAAAATGACTTCCCTAATGAATTGTCGCCCAACTCAAATCTAAACCTAAATTTAAAACATCTCAAAGATAAAATTTTGATCAGCCCTAAGAAAATATCCTACAAAAATAAACATAAGGGCGTAAACTAAAACCCTCCTATGTGTTAGTTAAAGTCTTCTTAAATTAAGGGGGGGTAAAGTAATGAGGGAGATAAATTAATTGACACCCATGGTTTTTAAATTTTAAAGAAGAAATAAAATTATTAAAGTGTGGGAGTATAAAAGTGAGGATTTTAAAAATATATTGAAAAGACTATTAAGCGCATTTATCTTTTTGGGTTTAAAAGAAAAATAAAATAAAAAAATAAAAAATAAAATAAAATAAAAAGAGAGAAATAAATAATAGAAATAAGGAAACTTAATATCGAAAGTAGGGGACATATGGTAAAAAGAAAAAAGGAATCAACAATTTAGGAGTTACTAAAAATCAGCAACTTCATTTTAGGAAAGTTATTAAAAGCATGAGAGGGGATCTAGGAACCCTAGGAGTAATTTTAGGAGCGACTATAGGGGGGGTGAGGGAATTAAGTCTTTGAATATTTTTAAAGAAAATAAATTTTGGAGAAATGTGGGGGATGAGTGACACTTGGACGACAGAGAATTTTTAGAGGATTGTCATTAAAAATTAAATTAATAATGATTTAGGAAAGTAGGTGGGTCTCAAATTTCTATAAAAGAAGGGGAAAAGAAGGAAGAAGGGATGAATGGTTAGCGTAACGTTACGCTGTCGGATTGTGGCTTGACTGTTTTCTTGTGAGGAGTTGAGAATTTCTCATCTGTATTGGAGTGGTAGCTCAGCCTTGGAGGTGAGCTGAGAAGCTAGTCTTATCTCTGGATCTGGTGTGGTCCCTTTGCGGCTCGGGGGGCTAAGGGGGGAAGCAGAGTACCCCTAGCGATTGGCTGGGAGGTACAGGTGAGCTTTCTGCAGTCGGCGAGAGGGAGCGGCACGGAGCACGGGACATCATCTGAAGCGGGCGCAAGGCAACGATATGCTCATGTGTTTAGTAGAGTAGACTGCCTAGTTATTTACTTCAGCGATTATGATGCATTAGTGTAAGATGTTGCTTCAGCTATTGTAATTTGTCCTTGTATGCTACAGTGATATTGTTTCTGGAAAAATTTTGTTGGTTAAGATGCTCTGAATATTGGTTCTGGCGATCTCATTTTTGGATATTTTATGGAATTAAAACTTGTAATGGTATTCGCTCTGTCAATTTCGTTGGGCATATCTTTTTATTATTTCTCAGATCAGTTGATCTCGTGTTGAAGAATTCGTTTTCATGGTTGGGATTTAGTTGGTTGTTTATGGAATTTGTTGGCCCTTCCACATTCGTTTTCATGGTGTATAAATTCGTTGGGCGTTTAAAATGACAGTGGGCATTTTAAACATTCAGCCGTGGGGTTTTTACATTTTTTGTGGTCGTTTTTAACTTCTGCGGGCGTTTATAAAAGTTTGGGCATTTCATTTTGTATGGCCATTTATAAATGTATGGGCACCTCATTTTTATATTGATTGGGAATTGTTACACTTCTGTGGGTGTATTCATATGTCCAAGGGCGTNGTTCTGGAAAATCGTTTTACTGTATGGCAATTTGTTTTACTCACAATCCGTTTTACTGTCTGGCAAGTCATTTTATTGGCCAATCGTTTTACTGTTCTGACATTTCATTTTATTGCTCTGGCAATTCGTTGTATGTGTTCTGGCAATTGTTTTACTATGCTGGCAATTCATTTTACTGTCTGACATTTCGTTTTATTGCTCTGGAAATTTATTGTATGTGTTCTGGCGATTGTTTTACTATTCTGGCAATTCATTTTACTGTCTGACAATTTGTTTTACTATTCTAGCAATTCGTTTTATGTGTTCTGGCGATTCATTTTACTGTTCTGGCAATTCGCTTATTGGCAATTCGTTCCACTGTTCTGGCAATTCGTTTTATGTGTTAGGGCAAATCGTTTACCATTCTGGCAATTCATGATTGGCAATATGCAATTACAAGGCCCTTGAAATTAGATTTTCCTTACCATGTAATACGTAATGTAATGTCGGAACGATAGAAAAGTAATGCTACTATCATTTTTGCAATGTTATGGATAACATAATTTGCTACAAAATTGCATAAAGGTATTGTGACTGAATATGTAATATGGTTAAAGTAATATGTAAAAGTAACGTCATGGTAATACATGGTTGATTTAGGTGAGAGTAGTGTGGCAATATAAAACAGAGTGTGCAGTTAGTATTAGGCAACATATAAAAGCAATGTAATTGTTATCCGATGTGCCAAGTTAGGTTAATGAAATTTATTGTGATGGATTGTAAGGAATCGTAATGTAGTGAATGTTAGCGAAATGTAATATAAATATAAGGGTAATGATATTGCCCATAAATCAAATTGAAGGTTCATGCACCTTACAGTATTTTAGTCTTGATTTTAGTAAGGTTATTTAGTTCTTACTTAGAATGTTATGGGTTATTCTTTTTGTAATGCCTCCCACTTCCTTTCCGTAATAATAATGTACTTTATTTTACCTTTATCATTCTGTTAGGAATGGTAGGAATGGGTTAAGCTCTTTTTATGATTATTATTTTCACCATGCAATTGTTTTATTACGTATTCAATATAAAAAGAATTGCTTATTACGGAAACAAAATGCTATTATACAACTGCGTTATTGCTTCATTCTTGGTTATTCAAGTTACTTAGCAATTGCTTTATTTAGGTGTGTAACCCAATAGATATTAATATTTTCACCATACAATTGCTTAATTATGTATTCAATATAATAAGAATTGCTTTATACATTCAATTAAGTAGGAATTGTTTATATGTTCAATTTAAGAAGGAATTACTTATGTATTCAATTAAGAAGGAACTCCTTGATACTAGTTAGTGGTGGCACTTTATGGGGGTAATGCAATTTTAATATATTATTCCATTTATGTAAGGGCAAGGATCTAGTAACAAATAAAAGTATTGTTAGGGTTAGATAACATACCATGTTGATGGCTTTCTAATTTGCAAGGTTATGGTAACATGGTGTCATGGCCTTGGGCGCCTTAGTGTATTTTATTGACATGGCGATGAGTAAGGAGCAATGTCTTGTATTATAACATTGAATTATGTAAGGGTAATATATGTCATTATAAATTAAGGTGCAATTTTTAGTGTTAGGTATTTTATGAAAAATAATGGCATTGTAGACTTATCTTAATACGATTAAAACTTTGGTTACTGATGGTTATAAAAATAAGGTCCTAGAACCAAGTACCTTGAATTACTAAGATTGTAATGGGGGAATATGCAATTACTTAAATTTACATTCTTAAATGGTTGGGCTGGGTATCTCGTCTACTAATGGAGTTCAAGGGAGTATTGGGCCAATATTACATGCATTGATTCGTGGGAACTACCTTGTCTTAACATTGTTTGGTCATTGTCGGAGTCCTTCGGACATGTGCGTCCGTAGAGTTAGTGGTTGTCTTTAGTTGTTGTTGTACTTGGACGAGATCGTTCTTTGGCCTGGTCTGCTTGGTTTGGGTAGGATATAGTCACCCCATGGTAGCCTTAGGAGACATGTCTATGTGTGTGATTTTTCTGTATAAATAATCCAGTGCCATATCAAAAGTCTCGGGCCCTTTAAAGGCAGGGTTTCAACTCCTGTGACACACCTGACAGAGATTACTAGTTTCTGCCTGAGCAGTCGGCCAGGAGCCTGTCTAATCTTCTTTCGAGAAGACATAAGACTAAAATCCCTGCTTTTCTGTGCAGAAATAGTAAACTCTATTGTTGGATTCTTCCATCTGCTACTGTACTGTACTTAACACCTGGTGTCGTTGTCTGCTTACAGCTGCTAGTTGTATGCCTTATGTCTAGGGGTGTTTATTGCCTGTTGTCATTGTGATATGTCGATATCATCTTGTTGTGTTCGTCTTGCTTGCATCTTGTTCTAGGTCGGGTTACTAGTTTCTGCCTAAGCAGTCGGCTAGGAGCCTGTCTAATCTTCTTTCGAGAAGACATAATACTAAACGCCCTGCTTTCCTGTGCAGAAATAGTAACCCTAACACCATGGATTCTTCCCTCTGTGTTCTTACTGTGCACCCCAGTACGTCTTAATGTTTGTGTTGTGTGCCTTATGCCTATGGTCGTACATTGTTGTAGTTACTCATTTTGTGTCGTCGGTCTTCTTATGTTGAACATCGTGGTTGCGTCGTGTTGGTTGTCGAGTGGCGACGTAGAGTCAAGTGTGGTTGTTACTTCTACACGCGCACACACACCTTAAACAAAAAAAATAATTGCACATGTTCTCAGAGTTGTTGTCGTAACTAGAAGGATGTTACATATGGTATCAGAGCCGGTTCGACCGGCGACTTGGGATTCGCTACGGCTTTCGTTGACATGATTATATTTGATTATTATTTTGTTGATCGATTTGATTGTGTGTGTGCAGGTAATCATGGTTAGAGGACGCTGCGGAGGCAGACGGTGGGGTGCTAGGGGAGGAGGTGTGATGCCTCCAGCAGCATCCACGTCGGAGGGGTCTAACCCCCAGTGAGGCGAGCAGGTTCTCGGATAGGATAAGATCACAGTTGCCAATGTCGTGGGGATGATGAGATCTTTTCAGTGCATATTCAAGGCGCTGATCAGTCAATTGGACGGAGATGAGGCCAGGGTGTCGGCACCTGCGGAGGTTCCGTCGCGCGCACCGGCCGTTACAGGTAGCATTCACCGTGAATTCGAGAAGGTGAAATTTCCCGAGTTCTTTGGTGCCCCGAACGGCACAGCCTCCGAGGCATGGTTGGAGAATATGGCGATGTGCTTCACACTTCGCGATTATACCTCCAACATGAAGGTCCGCATGGCGGTATTTCAACTGAAGGGGAGCACTCTTCTATGGTGGAAGACACTCCTGTCGCAGCTAAACATGGTCGTTGAAGATGTGTCATGGGAACTGTTCGAGGAACGGTTTTGAGAGAGGTATCTTTCAAAGGAATTCATTGAGCATCAACTCAATGAGTTCAACGCATTACGACAGGGAGGTCGTACGGTGCCGAGTACGAGGCACGTTTTATGGAGTTGCTTCGGTATGCTCCGCACCTGAACACTGAGAAGCTCAAGGTCAACAGGTTCGTGTTTGGTCTTAACGGCAGCCTGCGTGCAAAGGTTAGGATTCTGATGCCTCAAACCTTGCACAACATTGTCCAAAAGGCCCTCATAGCAGAGGAGGATCTTATCAGCGGGGGTCAGACCAGGACTCCAGCGAGACCTGCAGGGCAGGGTTCATCTGGTACGCCACAGCAGCAGACACCAGCGAGACATACGCTGGGGTATCGTGGCTTCCAGAGGGGATCCACATTCACTACAGCTCGACGAACGCCGCCTCAGCAACGAGCACCTTATCGATGACCACAGCAGTAGAAGCAACGTTGCCCGCAGCAGCAGTAGTTTAGGCATGTTCAACAGAACAGACCAGAGTTCCAGGCCGATTAGAAGTCATCTTCTACTTCAGGTACCAGGACTATTGGGCCGAAGAAGGGGTGTTGGACATGTGGGGAGCCACACTACCAGCGCGACTGTCCTATGGAGAGGACCAGAGCATTTGAATCTGCCGGACCCACTACAGTGGGACATATGGGCAAGGGCCATCGGATTCACATAGTGGTGAATAACTGTCAGGCAAAGCACTAGTCGACTGTGCTCGAGACGACAGGTATTATCGCTGACCAGACTCTTAGTATTTTGATAGACCCAGGTGCTACTGAAGGTTTCATTTCTGGCATAGTGCTAAAAAGGATTAAGGTAAAGGTAGTCAAACAGAACGAGTTTAGCTTCATGGAGATGGCTTCGGGAGCCAGACAGAAGGTTGGAGGAAAGGTTACAGACTGTGCCGTTAACCTGGGAGAGTTTGTCACGAGGGTCAACTTGTACATCACGATCTTAGGATATTATGACGTTGTGATCGGTATGGATTGGTTGGAATCGCATGAGGCGATACTCAACTATAAGACGAAGCGGTTGAGCTTGGTCGATGATGAAGGACAGAGACGATTGATTGTAGGACAGAACCAGGGAGTATCCCTGAGGTTTGTCTCTTCCTTACAGTTACGGAAGAGTATGCGCAAGGGGTGCAACCTTTACGTGATCCTTGCACTAAATGAAAAGGGAGAAGTAGAAGGTCTAGAACACCTTCCGGTAGTGAAGGAGTTTGTGGACGTATTTCTAGAGGAGTTGTCTGGGATGCCGCCAGAAAGAGAATTGGAGTTTACTATAGACCTGAAACCGGGGACCGAACCGATAGCAAGAACTCCTTATCGGATGTCGACCCTGGAGTTGCAAGAGTTGAAAATGCAACTGAAGGAGTTGTTGGACCTGGGACTGATACATCCTAGTGTGTCACTGTGGGGTGCACCGGTTATTTTCATTCGAAAGAAGGATGGATCGTGGAGGCTTTGCATTGACTACCATCAACTGAACAAGGCTACGATCAAGAATCAGTATCCCTTACCAAGAAATGATGATCTGTTCGATCAAATGAAGGGTGCGACGATGTTCTCCAAGATCGATTTGCGATTAGGGTATCAGCAATTACGGATCAAGGAGGACGACGTCCCTAAGACCGCTTTTAAGACGAGATTTGGACATTACGAGTTTACTGTTTTACCATTTGGATTGACAAATGCCTCAGGGGTATTCATGAGTTTGATGAATGGGGTGTTCCGCGAGTACTTGGACAAGTTCATCCAAGCATTCATTGACAATATTCTGATCTACTCTCGGACGACGGAGGAGCATAACAAGCACTTGTGCTTGGTACTACAGTGTTTGCAAGAGCACAAATTGTATGGGAATTTGTCCAAATTCTCTTTTTATCAATCAAGGATTCACTACTTAGGGCATGTCATATCTGGCGAAGGTATCGCCGTGGATCCAGCCAAGGTTGAGGCTATTATGGAATGGCCTGTGCCAACTAATGTCACAGAAGTGCGTA
Source organism: Picea engelmannii (assembly GCA_009831015.1). Classification (NCBI taxonomy): domain Eukaryota; kingdom Viridiplantae; phylum Streptophyta; class Pinopsida; order Pinales; family Pinaceae; genus Picea; species Picea engelmannii. The sequence goes on from ML812407.1 coordinate 22,385, forward strand.
GTTTTATGGGTTTAGCTGGATACTATCGACGGTTTGTCGAGGGTTTTTCGAAGATAGAAAATCTGATTATGGAATTGCAGAAGAAAAATAAGAAGTTTGTTTGGACCGAGAAATGCGCAGAATCATTTCGAAGGCTTAAAGAGTTCTTGACAATAGCACCGATACTAAAAGTCCCTGACATGGACGCAGACTTCTTGGTATGCACTGACGCATCCAAAGAAGGTTTAGGCGGAGTCTTGATGCAAGATGGATGCATGATTTCTTACATTTCGAGAAAACTGAGAAGGTATGAGGAGAATTACGCGACGCATGATTTGGAGTTATTAGCCATCGTTTCTACCTTGAAGGTTTGGAGACACTACCTTGTTGGACGAAAATTTGAATTAAAGACTGATCATTGTGGACTACAACACATTTTCACGCAAAGCGACCTGAACGCGCAACAACGGCGTTGGTCGGAAATGCTTAGCGAGTACGACTTCAAGATTTCTTACGTAAAGGGGATAGTGAGCCAAGTAGCTAATGCTTTGAGTCAGAGACCACGAATCTTTTCGGTGTTGCCTCTTCAGATGAACCTACGTGAGAATATTCTCACTTTACAGCGTGACGATGACTGGTACAAAGAAGTCGAGGATTTTATCAGACAAAACACAATGATGGTACCATGATATGAGGGATATTCATTTGATAGATATGGTTTATTGAGGTTTAGAGGTCAGGTTTACGTACCGCCAAACGACGAGTGGAGGATGTTGATCCTGAGCGAGGCTCATAGAGAAGTTTACATGGCTCACCCGGGAGTTACGAAGATGAGGGCAGACCTTAAACCCTTATTCTTCTGGAAGGGAATGAAGGCCGACATAGTCAACCTTGTGGCTAGATGTCTCAAGTGTCAGTAGGTAAAGGCTAAACATAGACGCCCGACAGGATTACTTCAACCACATGCCATTCCGGAATCGAAATGGGAAGTTATTTCGATGGATTTTATTGTTGTATTGCCACTGACGGCAAGGAGACATGACTCGATTTTTGTAGTAGTAGACACTCTGACGAAGAGTGCTCACTTTATTCCTGTGCGGACGACATATCAGGCACTAGACATAGCAAGAGTTTTTATCAGTGAGATTGTGAGGCTGCATGATGTGCCTAAGAAGATTATATCCGATCGAGGATCGGTGTTTACCGGACGATTTTGGACGAGTTTTCAAGAGGCCTTGGGAACTCAACTTAACTTTAGTAAGAAGTATCACCCAAAGACTGACGGACAGACCGAATGAACAAACCAAACCTTGGAAGACATGTTGCGCATGTACGTGATGGACCAACAAAAATGTTGGGAGGAATTCTTGCCTCTACTAGAATTCACTTATAACAACAGTTACCAGAGCACCATTAAGATGGTGCCTTTTGAGTTTCTTTATGGGCGACCGTGTCGGAAGCCCTTGAGTTGGGATCAGCTTGAGGATAGGGTCCTGGTGGGACCAGAAGTGATCCAAGAAATGGAAGAGCAAATGCAAACCATAAGACAAAGGATTAAAGAAGCGCAGGATTGACAGAAGAGTTATGCCGATGCCCACCAAGTCGACCGTAGTTACGAGGTCGGCGATCAAGTCTTCTTGCGGGTTAAACCACACAAGAGTTCTATCAAGTTTGGAAGGGGAGCTAAACTCTCTCCTAGGTTCGTGGGACCTTTAAAAATTATGGAGAGAAAGGGGCCCATGGCCTATCGACTAGCCTTGCCTGATTCTTTGAGGCGTATGCATGATGTTTTTCATGTATCTGTTTTGAGACATTATGTTAGTGATCCTACACATGTGATTGACATGAGTTCCTTGTAGGTAACGGATGAGGGAGCGCTCACGGCTGAGCCAGTCTGCATTTTAGATCATCGCGTTCAACAGTTATGACGTCGAATGGTAGATCAGGTCAAGGTCCAGTGGGACAGTTATAGTCCGCACTTGGCGACCTGGGAGGACGCATATGATATGCGCCAACAGTTTCCATTTTTGTTTGATAGATAGACTTATGATACTATGGTATTAATGATGTTGTGGTACATTATTTCGGCATTTATATTGAGAAACTTCAGGATGAAGTTTAGACCAAGAGGGGGTGTATGTAACATCCCACTCTGGCGCACTTACAAAACTTATTCTTTGAGGACACTTGCTCGCAAGTGATCTGGACTTTTCTGATATTAATGCATTTGTGCTTGATTATGATGTGTTCTGATAGACGACATGATGTTTTACTACTTGATGTAGACAGGTGCTGCTGACTCAGTTTCATTGAGTGTGCAAGGTTTCGGACCTTGAGGATGCAGGGGCATCGGTGGAACCCCCTTGGACTCTGGACTGAGTCAGGGAGTGTGCTATTTGGGTTGATTCATTTACGGTGATATTGCATTGTTTTGATGATATGATATTGATTTTATGATATGTTGTTGACGTTATGACACAATGGTTGATGATGCAGGCTGACGATAGCTTGTTGACCAGACTCACATATGGAGTAAAGGGGCCACACATGATTACCAGAGAGGTTGAGGGAGAGGTGTGGACAACAGCCCTGCCACAGCCTACTAGCACTCCTGCCGTGGCTCGAACTGTAGGTTAACGATTACCTAGTTCGAGAGGATCCACGATGTCGTGAGGGCAGACTGTGATAGTTGTTCACGATGATTCTAAGGGGAACGCAATAAGGTGGAGGCCTTATTCCTTAGAGCCCTTAGTCTCCCACAATTTCACCTGGAGGAGTGTTGAATCTAGGGGTTATAGATGTCTACCAAATAGTCAAGTCAGCGAGTGGCACCCTTGGAGCACATGGTGCATCCTGAAGGGCACGTCGCACAAAAGAAACACCAGTTGGCGAGTGGCACCCTTGGAGCACGTGCTGCATCCTGAAGGGCAGGTCGCGCAGTAGAAGCAAAAGATCCAAGTGTCACCCTTGGAGCACGTAGTGCGTCCTGAAGGGCACGTCGGATTGATGATGATGATGAGACAACCTAGATGACCCTAAGACCTTAACGCCTTAAGAAATTCTCAAAACGACTCTCCTAATGAATTGTCGCCTAGTTCAAATCTAAACCTAAATTTAAAACATCTCAAAGATAAAATTTTGATAAGCCCTAAGAAAAGATCCTACAAAAATAAACATAAGGGCGTAAACTAAAACCCTCCTATGTGTTAGTTAAAGTC
>ML812407.1:86774-99513 GCA_009831015.1 Picea engelmannii
TTGCTTTAAACACATAACATTTCACTTGCAATAATTATTCAAGTTTTTCAAGTCTTCTTCATTTTTAGATCATTCTTGGTAGAATAACACTCAACATTACCATGGAATAGATCAATCCTAATGGTTTCTTTGAGGGTGCTTATATTAACCTAATCCTAATCAATCCTAGATGGTTTCTCTAATAATCCTAGATGGGGATCGGGAGTAATATTCGTGCGGATGGGACGTAATATTAGAGAAAACATGTGGGGAGTAATATTAGAGAAAACATATTATGTTTTCTTTAATATTACCCTCCTCCTCACCCTCATATTATGTTTTCTCTAATATTACCCTGAGAGTGGGGGTGGTGGGTACTATTAGAGAAAACATAATAGGGTAGGGGGTAATATTAGAGAAAACATATTATGTTTTCACTAATATACTATTAGAGAAAACATAATAGGGTAGGGGGTAATATTAGAGAAAACATATTATGTTTTCACTAATATTACACCCCACCCTCACCCTCATATTATGTTTTCTCTAATATTGTCCCTCACCCCCACCCTCATATTAGGGTGGTTATGTTTTCTCTAATATCACCTCACTCCCACCCTCATATGGGGGTGGGAGGTAATATTAGAGAAAACATAATACCCTAATATGAGGGTGGGGGTAGGGCTAGCTATAATATTAGAGAGACAATACCCTAATATGAGGGTGGGGGTGGGTAGTAATATTTGAGAAAACATATTATGTTTTCTCTAATATTACCCCCACAATTTTCTCTAGTATTACCCCTCACCCCCATCTTCATATTAGGGTGGTTATGTTTTCTCTAATATTACCCCTCACCCCTACCCTCACCCTCATATTATGAGGGTGGGTGAGGGTGTGGGTGGGAGGTAATATTAGAGAAAACATATTATGAGGGTGGGGGTGTGGGGTAATATTACAGAAAAAATAAAAATTAACTACTTGTCAATAAAAAAAACTTGAATATGATAAAAGACCAATGTACACTAAAAATGTTAAAAGCAGTAAACATTGAAATTTAAACTGAAGCATCACTATTATGCTAATCATCTTAATCACTCATTTTAATGATGAACTGGCATCTTCTATCATGCAAGGAAGTTAATGCTTGAAATAACAACCTTTCATTTATTGTAAGGACTAAGAATATTCTGAACATATAAAATCGTGTCCATTAAAAACCCATCTATAATTAAAAATCCATTAATTCTGATAATTTCCAATCTATAATTGAAAGACCATTAATTCTAACCATTTCCAATAAGTATACACTTAATTATTGATAATTATTAATTGTTGAAAAGATGTCAACTCTAAAATCAAACTCTTGAGTTTATTTAACTGAGAGACAAAGCATTTTACAGTTGAACCATTTATGTTGTAATAGTATCAGAGGTATCATACATATCATATGTACATTAAAACATATTCAAAATTTAAACAATAATAATATCTTAACTATTAACTATTTCTTGTCCTTAGGTCAAAGTTGATCACTTATTTGTTTATATTAGCATTTTTACCACTTTTAATTTCATCAGTTCAAATTAAAATTATATTTCATTTACGTTTTCTTTTGGGCTAGACGATTTGCTTTCATTAAGAGAAGCGTCCAAAAAATCTTTACAAAATTTTTAAAGGAAATTAAGATAATTTAAATTTTAAAACAAGTTAAGATCATTTCAAAGTGCAAACACTAAGAACATTTTAATTAGGAAATTGGAGTTTCAACCAAGTCTCTGGTGGTGAAATGTTGATCTGTGATGAGTTCATAGGCCATGGACTTGTGATGAGTTCATCAACAATGGAATTGACTTGACAACCAAGTTTCATGAATCTTCATTAAAAAGAACAGACATAAACAATAAATATTTGATATTAGCTCTCATGCTATAAAAGTATTTAGCATAGTAGATATCACGCTGTAAAATTAGTATTTAGCCATATTAGATATCATGTTGCAAATTATTTAACAACAAACATAAACCATAGATGTTGTAAAAGTATTTAATAGTAAACATAAATAATACATTAATATATATTTGGCATTAACTCTCATGCTGTAAAAGTATTTAGCATAGTAGATATCACGCTGTAAAATTAGTATTTATCCATATTAGATATCATGTTGCAAAAGTATTTAACAACAAACATAAACCATAGATGTTGTAAAATTATTTAATAGTAAACATAAATAATACATTAATACATATTTGATATTATCTCTCAAGCTGTAAAAGTATTTAGTATAGTAGATATCACACTGTAAAATTAGTATTTAGCCATATTAGATATCATATTGCAAAAGTATCTAACAACAAACATAAACCATAGATGTTGTAAAATTATTTAATAGTAAACACAAATAATACATTAATACATATTTGACATTAGCTCTCATGCTGTAAAGGTATTTAGCATAGTAGATATCATGCTGTAAAATTAGTATTTAGCCATATTAGATATCATGTTGCAAAAGTATTTAACAACAAACATAAACCAGAGATGTTGTAAAAGTATTTAATAGTAAGCATAAATAATACATTAATACATATTTGATATTGTTGGGTTATGATATTTTTGTGGTTATATTTTGAAGTTTTTAAGCATTTGGTTTTCTGTATGTCTACAAACTCTGAAAATTTTCCTGGTTAAATATGGAAGCCAGGTTAAATATGGAAACCAGTAAAGTGTTTCATGACACTTGTATTCATTTCTCCACTGGTTTTGGTTGAGCAATAAAATTATCTTTACCCTTTTTTGATTTGTCTCTAAAATTATGTTTATTAATTCGATTTGCATATTGAAATTCTAACGGATGGTATCAGAGCTAAGGTATAATGAATAACTGTGAGAGAAATCATAGAGAAACAAAAAATCTATCAGTTGCACACAGAGATTGAGATTTCGTTCCATGCAGAGGAAACCTAGCGGAGGCCAGATTTGGTGGAGCAGAATGTTTTGGGTGAAAGAACTGGTGAGGTCATTGGATATTGTTCATGCTATTGGAAAGGGTAACGTTTGCAATTTTGTAAGCAGTCAGGAATCAAAAGAGGAGTAGAGATCATCGGTTTGTCATCTGTTTGAAGGATTACAATGTTAGAGGTGGAGTTTTTACATGTAAATGGATATGAGGCTGTAAGAACTGGCTAGGTATGCATACCTAGACATACACTTAGGTGATGGAGGGATAATGAGGTGTTCTCCTAATACCCTGACTTTGAAGTTTAGTCATGGGAAAGGAGGGGAATGTCCAACAATCACGAGTCATAGTTTCAGGCATCGGTGTTTTTTTTATTTTTTATTTTTTTGTTTATTACAGTTCGCAGGTTGGAAGTCCAACAGATATTAGGTTTCATGTGATAAAAGTATTACACACACAATACTTCATCCGGATCCATTTCATGTGCTAAAAGTATTACACACACACACAATTTCCCTATTACACACAATAGTAAAGTGAAATCTGGATCCATTGGTAAGCGTTTGACTCACCTCTGCCCCCATGCTCATGACCTCTGCACCAACACGACCGCTCACGACCTATGCACCAACACGAGCGCCCACGACCTCTGAACCAACTATCACGACCTCTGCACCCATGCTCACAGCCTCTGCACCCACACGTACGACCTCTCATAGACACTCACGACCACCCACACTCATAAACACACACAAAATTGGAAAAACATTTTTGTATCGATCGGTGGTTGATATATAAACATTCTTTCGGCCAAAAACATATTGCCGGATGGAAAAAAATCCGTCTGACTAAATGTTTACACACAAATCGAGGGTGTCGTCACTGTACCATCCGATTTGACGTTTCACTTTTCAGCCAAAAAAAATATCTTTCGGCCGAAAAATAATATTAGTTCGGTCGAAAAAAAAAAATTCGGAATTTTTTAGATTCGATTATCATGAAAGTGTTACCCACCTCCGTGATTTAACCCGATACTATAATATTATAAGGAGGAATATTTGTGGGCCTTGAAAAATATTGTACATGATTTGTTAAGCATTATGATTATATTGTATAACCTTTAATTGCATGGTTGAAGAATAATTACTTCAAATGAAATTCAAATGAAAAATATTATTTCTAAATACTAAATCAAGTGATGAATGCCATACATGTCTTGGCAACTCCAATTTTATCCAAAACAAAATTCTTAATATGTGATGCATTGAGTAATCGAAGTGTGATTCATAAATGAGGGAATTATATACCACTTGCCTCACTAACATGGATCCATTGTTGAAGTTAAAATTATGTTCTCTTTCTCAATCTTGGATAGAGTTTTTTGTCTCCAGTGTAACCTACACAAAAAAATGCTTCTCGGCTTCAAGTCTTTATCTTGATGTATTTTTTAGTGAACATTAAGCTCTATCTTTTGAATAGCGACTAGGTCTCTCTATACCACGATGAAAATCTAAGTGAAATATCCTCTGTAGTCATGTATGTTCACTATCCTTTATCAGGTGTGTCAGTATGGTATGATGACTAGATCCATGGATTTAGTTTTTGGTTTTATTTTTCAAAGACCTCTCTAGAAGGCCTATTTTCTACCTCTATTCTCAATGTATTCTACAGAAGATACAACCAATTGCTAATGGAAAGAATAAATGATAATATGTTGAGTGAAAATGGAAGGATGATTTTTTTTAAAGTCTATATAATGCATAGGAAGTTACCAATCAATTCTCTATGCATGAATGACTATATACCAAGAGTTATATGCTATTATAGTTATCCAAGTTTGCCTATATAACAAACACAAATCCATCCAATGTCATTCAAACATGCTTTGGGGAATCTGGAAACATGAACATCAATCCACCAATTTGGGAATTGTCAGCACTATCTTCGGTGGTCTCTTAGCTGGAATACAAGGAAATGAGAAAATTAATAGGAGGGAATACAACAACTAATATAATACTCTCCCCTGCTTATACTTTTAAGATCTATTTTTTTGTTTCTATTCAAACTAGACAATAGATTTATTTAGCTTGTCATTTGTTGAAACTTCATAGTTTGATCTCACTACACTATTGAAGTCCAAAATACATCCCACTTCACTTATAAATTAATTTTTGTATACAAGTCTCAAATTGCACCACAAGTTGCTTGGATGAAATATCATCTCTCTTTAATCTCTTATTTGGTATTTTTCTTCTCATAAAGACACAAAACGAAATTTATCTTATTAGTTTTCTTGTCTATATCCAATGATTAATCCAAGCTCGTATCATCATTATTCTTGACTAGGGATTTTCTCCTTTTAAATCAATTTCTTATTGTTGGTTGAATTTACCTCTCTAAATCATTTTCTCCTGGACAACAATTTCTTCAACCAACACCATTAAATTTAACTATGTGGTCTTAATTTTTAGTACAAACATATGTCAAAAAACTCTCATATAATTTAATTTCCAAAAATACCAGGAAGATGGTCCACCTTGTTCCTTATCGCATTCAATGAGGTTCCTCTTGCTCACATCGATAGGGACAAATAAATTATCTTCTAGTAGCATCTAGGTAGTCACTTGTGTTACCCATATAGCCATGTAAAACCTATTTGTTGATGAATAGAAGCTCACCTTTGCAAGTAGATGGCCATATGACGCATGGGAAACATCCAACACCTAAGTTAGGTAAGAAAGTTGGCCGAGACAATGAGAAATCATCCCATGAAATTGTGGAACCATCCTATGCAATGAGAAATCAACCTAGGAAAATTGAATTGAATCAAAGAGAGTGCATATGGCTCTAAGGAAAGAAAAAATTCCCTAGGTACGTAGGTCAATGGTTTGAGTAGAGAAAAACAAAACTATGAATGGAAACTAGATGAAAATTTGCAATAGATAATTATTGATAACCAAGGATCTCACATCTCAATGTAGAATGGATGGAGGGTGCTTGTGAGGTATTGGAATTCACCAATTGATAATGGAAAAATGGTTTCCTAAACTAGACTAACAAAAATACAAGTGGACACTCTCAATTGTCACTGTTAACACTCTTAGACCATCAAATTGAACAAAATAAGAGTACATTTTACACATTGAATTTTAACATAAATGTATTACCAATTGCTCAAATACAACCATTAACACATCCATTGAGAAAATTTCATCACACAAGTAAGAGTGTTTACCTTGGAAACCCAAATGGAAAAACTAGCTTCTAAAACATTCTTAGTCTATTTCAACAATCTTTGGTTACAATGATTTCATGACTCTCTATCCATCCTCTTCTCCTTGGCCAAAAGTCCCTGTGAGAGTAAACTACATGAGGAAATAGGGAGATTTGGGGTAATGGGAAGACCAACAAAATAACCTTTAGTTTCTCATTCCTCAACCTATTGTCTCTTATATTATTTTTTTATTTCTTGTCCATTTTTTCTCATTTATATTGTTTTACATAATTTATATAACCTTCCTAAGTTGCCAAATTAACTTACAAATATGAAATCTTCCAACCATTCATAAATCAAATCCATCGTAGAGAAAAATGGAACAATTTTAATATAGGATAATCATCCTATATTCTTTGAAAGCCATGAGTGGAATCTAAGAGAGCAAGTTAAATCAACATGTAATACTTAACATATGATAAGTGAATATTGACACTTATCCGTGAACAAGAAAAATGAAAGCAATATTAAATTGGTGCTAAATTCTAGGTCAAGCTGATTATAACAATTTAAAACACTTTTTAACTTGAAAAACTATCATTAATACATCATAAATGGGACAACACAATCCAAAATATTTAAGTTTAAGTTTGAAACCCTTTTATGTTCCAAGTTATCGGATTTGTAAATGTGTACATGTAATAAGTTATGCTCTTGATATTCCAATAAAGAAGAGTGACATTATATTTTTCACGTAAATGTCATGTTTAATTTAAAAACAAAATAACCTTAATCATGGAGATTCAAATAACCTTATATATTTTAAAAAAAAATAAAAAATCAATGCATAAAAAAATACATTTTGGAAATCAATTAATTTTTTTAATTTAAAAATATGAATAAATATCCTATCAAGTAGAAAAACTTACGAGATAATAAAATAACGAAGAAAAATGAAGAATTTTGTGTGACATCCATCTTTACCTATACTTGAAGTCTAAAGTGTCTCTAGAGAGGATAGGTTATAAACACGATAATGTTCTAACGTTGTAACTTGGAATATCAAAGATATTAGTTAATGAACTTATTAAAATTATAAAAAATTATTATTTTGATGAGAGACTTTACAAAGGATGGATGTTTACCTGTATGTTGTATAATGAAATTGCCATATATATATATATATATATATATATATATATACCTTTGCATCGTTTAGATTTGATTTTATTCATAGTCTAAATATAACCTCCTCAAATATTTCAGGATGTTATGGGTTTCACGCATGGTATATATGAATTTTAAAAATATATTTGAGAGTTTATGATTAGATATTTTTTTATTTTCATACCATATTATACGTGGATCCTATGACCCCGTTTTTGATGTGAAAACTTTTATAGTTGTTTTTAAGTTACATTCGTAGGTCAAATACTCTCTTAGTGGATTTTGTTGTGAGTTAGCAACCTATACATGGTCATGAGTCTAAAAGAATATTTTAGAGAATAAGATTTTGATTTTCATTCCTGAACCATGGTAAAGGATCTAAGACCCATTATTTGTGTGTAAAACTTCATAATTGTGCCCACATCCTTTTCATGGGAAAATGATTCCTTTTGTAGGGAACGTCCAGTGGTTAAGGATAATGTGCATGCCTCATGAGCCCTCAAAATTTTTCTTAGAGCATAAGATGTTGATTTTTGTATTTGGACACTAGTTAATGCCTCACTAATTTTCTTTAGTGCATGAAGCCTTAGGATGTTTCCCATACACCACTCGTAGGAAAACAATTCCATGTATAGTGTCTATGTTCTAGTTTAGAACTCCATGCATAGCCCATGAGCCCCAAGTATAGCTTACTACTTAAGACACTATTTTTTATACCTTGACCATGGTCAAGGCCTTAACACCCATCTTTGGTTTGAAAATCCTTGCAATTGCAGCCATATCGTATTCATTGGCCAAAGATTCCATCTATAGGGCCTTTATAGGGGTTTGGGGTTCTATGCATGGTCCATGAGCCCTAAAAACAGAAATCAAATTGGCTTATCCATCAAGACTGTAACATTCCGCTCTGGCGCACTGAGAAAACTTATTCTTTGAGGACACTTGCTCGCAAGTGATCTGGACTGTTATGATGTTAAAACATTTATACTTGATTATGATGCATTGTTGACCGCCCATTTTACACCGGTGGTCAACTCATGTGCCATGAAGAGATGCATCATCAGATGCCCATATTGTTGAAGACTTTTGGTTCTACAAGGTTGTGTTTGGCCCAACACTTATTTTTGTACTTGGAATTGTTGCACCCTTGCGTGGGTTAATAATGTAATAGGTCTGCATGAGTCATGTCTAGGTCAGTTACCTTGGCATCGGTTCACTGGGAGAGTTCCTTTCACCGAGTGTTTTTTATCCTCAGGTTATCATTGGGCCTTCCAGCGTTAATGATTTCCCTTGAGTTTTTCCCTCTCACTTCACATTATGTCCTCCAAAGTGGTGAACGACGTTGCAGTGGGCCTATGTTTTGGTTAACTATATAGGGAATTCATTGTAAATGACCATGCAAGACATCATAGAAAGTTTCGCAAAATTCCGTCGAGTCTAGGTTAGTTTTTTTAATTAATTAATTTTTAATTAAATTTCCCTAAGTTTGGAGGTTTAATTATTTAGTTAATTATTTATTTTTGAGAAAATATTGTAAACACTGGATCCTTGGACTTTTGATAGGGGTATTTGTGCTCAAAAGAAATGGAATAGCACCTCCTACATCCTTGGACCAAGTTTCAACTCGGTCGGACAACTTTAGCCATGGGTTAGTCCACCTAGAGTGTGAGTCAATCTATAACAACAATTTTAACTGCTAAAGTCTAAACATGGCAAAATGTAAAAATTGTAATAATGAGTTAGATGATGTGAAATGTTGAAATGATGGTTATAGAGAGACCCCCTAAGTATAACCTTAGCCTCCCAACATTTTTCAACCCTTTCTAACCCCTTGTTCAACCCCCACACTCAAAAGTTGCGCCCCCTAGGGGGATTGACGTTTTTCACCTTTCAATTAATTTGTGACTTTGGTGTGGCTCCCTCTCCTAAGTTTTCACTTCATTTAACCTTATTTTAATTCTTATAAGTGATCCTTATCACTCCACCTCACCCACACTTAAGTTTGGGTTGAATTTTGACCAAAAGGAACGCCCTCCAAGGGAGTTACGCTCTCCTTTTCCTCTCTCCAATGAAAGTTAATTTTTTTTATTTTAAAAGGTGAATTTTCATATATCTTAGGCACAGATCCCATGCCTTCCCCTCACCCTTGCGTAATCCCAACACCTCACCCTCTTCCTTAGCCTCTCATCTCTTCTCCTCATCCCAAGAGGTGCGCCCTCCCATACCTTGAAACTCAACAAATGATTATTTTAAAAATTATTTGATCTCTTCACCTTCCATGGCACAAATCCCACACTTCCTACATGCCCTTAGATCTATCTAAATAGTTCTTCTATTTTGCTACACCCTAGATCTATTGTGCAAACCCTAGGAAGTGTGCCCTAGCCTAGAGATCTACTCTACTTGATTGGTGGTGGACACTTGGCTTAGATCCAAGAGGGGTAGGTTTGCCTCTCCAAGTATAAATAGATCCCTTTTCTATCTCCCAACTCACCATATCTTGAGCTATTGTTATGCTACTTGATTTCCAACTCTCTCTTGCTCTCTCATTTTCCATTTCATTGTCATTCTAGTTCTAGGGTTTTGGAGTATTCCTCTCCAAGATCCACTTATTTTGGTAATAAAGTTCATGAATCTTTGGAGGACAACAAGTGGGTAATGCGTATGATTGCTTCTCTTATGCATATGGAGGTAACCTTGTGTATTTTCTTTGTTGAATCTTGTTATATTAGATCTTGAATAAAGTGTTATTTGAGTAGGGTAGATGGTGTGTATGCCCTTTTATCTTATGAATCTTATTGCATAAACTAAATTGAAGTGTCATTTATGTTATTTTCTCTAACATTCTATCTAGTATATGCTTTATCTATAAGGAGGATTGCAAGTTAGCTTCCAAGGTTTCATTGGGAAGACCTTCTAGAAGGGAAGGGTCTCTTGAATCCATACATACTTCAGCTATCTTGATTATTGCCTTGCTCTATATATGTTGTACATCCATCTCATTTTCAGCTAGCACATCTTGGCTTAGATAGGTCAATAATAATCTTGAATCTATATTTTGTCTTGTGGAAGGTTCTTGCTCCAAAAGGGAAAGGGTTTTCTTAATGTTTCCATGTTGTATGTAGCCAGCCTAGCAACAATATCTTGTTGTTATAACAGGTATATCAGATCTGAAAGGAGGCTCTTGGCTGCCCAAAAAAGGACACATACAAGACTCAACAACCCCTTGGGGGACTTGGTAGCTATCTCTCACCCTTCTTGTCTTTTTATAGCTTAGAAAGTCTACTTTTCTTCTTTTCTTGCTTGTTGGTTTGAGCTTGAGGTATAAGAGGGGAAGTGGTATGGCCTCCCCTCTTCTTCAAACTTGTGGGTAAGTTAGGACGTGGGTAGACCTAGCTCTTTCCTTTATTTTTTCCTTTATTTTTCTGTTTTACTTAGCTTGGCCGTACAGTTTAGAAGGTGAGGGCACCTTCTCAACCTTATGTGGGGTATGCTTGATTAGTTTGTAGATCAACTTGTATTTTAGTTTGCTATGTGAGTTAACTTCATCTCTTGCTCATATCTTGCTAAGTTTGTCGTAATCATAAGATCTAAGAACACTCTAATAAACTAAGACAAGATAACTAATAAACCTTCCTATTTGGGTGAGGAACCCCCAAAGAGGTAAAGATAAGTTCTAATCTCTTTTCCTTCATGTGATGTAGTAGATCTAAATGGTTTAATGTCTTTAATTCTTTGGTTTTAGATCTGATATCATATCTTAAGCCCATTGGGCAACACACCTAAATTTTCTTGTTTAAATCTTGTCTAGTTTATTTCCTTTCAAGTCTATACTCTCTCTTTCAAGCACACATGTTTTAATCTCAAATGCTTTTAATCTCTTAAGGTGCTTAATAACTAAGTGGTTATTGCATTCATTGTTTAATATCTCTTAACAGCCACGTCTTGGGCTTGTAACTTGTGGAATGTTTAACTTGGAAAACACTTAAATTTTCTTTCTTCTCATCTCTTAAGGCAAGTTGCTCTTGCCATTGATTTTTGGTATCTAATCAAGTAATGTGATGTGCATATAACCTAGATGTATCTATCTCTTTAAGACTTATATCTTGTTTACTTTCATGTGTTGATATATCCCACGGTTAAAGCTTAAAGTAACACATTTTGAGCAATTTTTGTTTCGGCCATCTCATTATTTAGAGTTTTTTAAGTGACTTAAAACTCTTGAAACACTCTTGCAATCACCTAAAAGTCTACCTATTTGATATATATACTTAATAGACTATTCTAGGGTACCTTAGACCACCATCTCCACCATCTAAAATGGGTTTGAGGGATACCCAGGGGGAAGTGGTGGGGGACCGTCCCATGATCCTTAAGGGGATCCTTTCTGGGAGAACTCTTACTATCAGGACTGACCTGGGAAGCTAGGGTGGGCCTAGTTGCCTTACTATCTTGAGAACTCGGAAGTTATTTGGCAACATGAGGAGGAGGCTTTGGTGAAAGCCAAATAAACTTAAAATCGTTAAGAAAAGCCTAACTATTAATCCCTTGGCCACATCTAATAATATTTGGGGGGTTTGATAGTAAGAGTGTAGGTTGTCTTCTTTCCTTCATAATAATTGTGCTTAATTTTGATAATCTTATTAATGAAGTAATATGTTGATGATCTAATGTAGATGATGATGTGGTGAATGCTCAAGTCTTCTTTTTCCTGCACACATTAAACATACTTGGTTAGATTGTAATATCTCATTCTTTTGTAAAGCTTGTAAATCAATGTACATGTTATTATTTGATTGAGTAATCCTTTCATGTAAGTAATTGTATTTGTGATTAATTCTTTTGTAAATTTGTAAACACTTTGTAATCTATTGTAACGAACCACCCCTTAACCTAGTTGACCCCTTTGCCCAATTTCTAGGCACTAGTCTTATTTGACCTAGGGAAAGGACTTGACTCTCATGCTAACCCTTGCATATTGCATGGTTGCCTTAGCATCTTAGGATTAGAATCCCCTCTAAACTTAACAAATTAAAATTAACTCCTAGAATTTGACTTAATTCATCTAGTAACTAAGGACTACCCCCTTTGGCTTCCCTAGGAGTAAGCCTAGACGGAAGAGGTTCCGGTCAAAGTGACAGTGTAGGCTATGAACCTAGGCATTGTGCCTCAAAGGAAACACTAAGTGAGCCGAACTCAAACTCACGTTTGCATGTGTGTATAAGGATGGCAACATCTTTGGCGTCGTTGTCGGGGATTGAGTTATTCATCCTTGGTTTTTACGACTTAACTTAATTTTTAAGAATTAATTGTAAAATCTGTTAGGCTTTAAAATTCTTTGAACTTGAGATTGGTTAGCTTTGTTTGATTCCGATCTAAGTGGTGAATCCATTGAAAAAATCTTCCAAGTACACTAC
>ML812407.1:99613-142033 GCA_009831015.1 Picea engelmannii
GATATGGTTAACCAAATCAGTAATGAAGAATGACATCCTAACTTATTAAAACTTGAACAAGTGGATTGGTACACAGACATCATTTTCTATCTTAAGAATCTAACTTGTCCAAGGCATCTAGTAGGACACAAGAAAAGGGCTTTAAGATTAAAATATTCTAAGTATGTCCTTACTAGAGATGGTTTAGGATGGAGAAATCCTGATGGAATTATCCTTAGATGTGTGGATGATGTTGATTCAAAGGAATTAATGAATGAATTCCATGGAGATTTTTGTGGAGGCCACTTTGCTTCTAAAACCACTACCCACAAAATTCTCAGAGCAGGATATTAATGGCCCACTATATTTTCATATGTACATCAGCTTCTTCGAAAATGTGAGCCATGCCAGCTTTTCACAGGAAAGCAGAAATTAGCAGCACTCCCTTTGCAACCAGTGGTGGTTGAGGCACCTTTTCAACAGTGGGGTTTGGACTTCATTGGAAGGTTTAATAATAATTCAAGTAACGGGTTCTCCTGGGTCCTTACAGCCACAGATTACTTCACTAAAGGGGTTGAATCTATCCCTACGAAGAATGAAAATGAAAAGGTTGTGATGGATTTCCTTGAAGACAAAATTATAACTAGATTTGGGGTCCCATCAAAGATAGTCACAGATAATGCCAAGGCCTTTTGTTCAGCCGAGATGTCAGCATTTTGTTTCAAATATGGTATTATCTTATCACATGCATCAGATTATTATCCCCAAGGGAATGGTCAGGCAAAATCAAGTAATAAAAACTTAATGACCATTGTAAAGAAAATCGTTGGTGAAAATAAGAAGTCTTTGGATAGTAAAATTAAAAATGCATTGTGGGCCGACAGAATAACGAAGAAAGCATCTACTGGAAAGAGTCTGTTTGAGCTAGTATATGGATTGGAGGCTAGGTTTTCGATGCATCTTAGAATTCCTACTTATGGTTCAGTTGAGGACACCTCTACAGGGCAGGATGCAGTTCAGAATAGGGTCAATCAGATCATTGAATTAGATGAAATCCGATGAGGGGCTTATGATCAGAATTGCAGGAATCAAAGTAAAGTAAAGAAAACTTTTGACAGGTCAGCCAGACACGGGGACTTCATTCTGGGTGATACTATTTTATTGTGGGATAAAGGTAAAGAGAAATCGGGAAAGCACGACAAGTTTGACAGCTTATGGCTAGGGCCATACTTGATCAGAGAAATAGCAGGGCCGAATTCTTTTCACCTCTGCCATCTGGATGGTGAGCCCATCAGCATTCCGAGGAATGGGCAACAGCTCAAGATATTTTACAGATGATGGGGCAACGTGGTGTCTGAATGGACACCCTCTGTAACGTATCTCTAACCTTTCTCCTTGTATTGTCAATTTTGTATTATTTCATTCTTTATGTAAATGTGTACTTAAATTTTTTTTTTATGTACTATAGATTTCATTTGTTGTAAATTATAGTGTTGTAGTTTACTTATTTCATTATGTAAATGTTGTATAGCATTCATTTTTGTATAAATGTATACTAATGTTAATTGTCGGTGTGCACTATGGTGAGCACTCTGTTTTGTAGGTGTTGGATTCTCGTATGCTCTCTGTCTCGAAGTGAGAAGATCGAATACATGTCCTCATGTGGAGCCAGATGTTCACTGCCCATTTTACACCAGTGGTCAAATCATGTGCCATGAAGAGATGCATCATCATATGCCCATATTGTTGAATACTTTTGGTTCTACAAGGCTGTGTTTGGCCCAACACTTATTTTTGTACTTGGAATTTCCGCACCCCTGCGTGGGTTAATAATGTAATAGGTCTGCATGAGTCATGTCTAGGTCAGTTAACTTGGCATCGGTTCACTGGGAGAGTTCCTTTCACTGAGGTTTTTTTATCCTTAAGTTATCATTGGGCCTTCCAACCTTAATGATTTCCCTTGAGTTTTTCCCTCTCACTTCACATTATGTCCTCCAAAGTGGTGAACGGCGTTGCAGTGGGCCTATGTTTTGGTTAACTATATAGGGAATTCATTGTAAATGACCATGCAAGACATCATAGAAAGTTTCGTGGAATTTTGTCGAGTCTAGGTTAGTTTTTTTTAATTAATTAATGTTTAATTAAATTTCCCTAAGTTTGGAGGTTTAATTATTTAATTAATTAACTATTTTTGAGAAAATATTGTAAAAACTGGATCCTTGGACTTTTGATAGGGGTATTTGTGCTCAAAAGAAATGGAATAGCACCTCCTACATCCTTGGACCAAGTTTCAGCTCGTTCGGACAACTTTAGCCATAGGTTAGTCCACCTAGAGTGTCAGTCAGTCTATAACAACAATTTTAATTGCTAAAGTCTAAACATGGCAAAATGTAAAAATTGTAATAATGAGTTAGATGATGTGAAATGTTGAAATGATGGTTAGAGAGAGACACCCTAAGTATAACCTTAGCCTCCCAACCTTTTTCAACCCTTTCTAACCCCTTGTTCAACCCCCACACTCAAATGTTGCGCCCCCCTAGGGGGATTGACGTTTTTCACCTTTTAATTAATTTGTGACATTGGTGTGGCCCCTTCTCCTAAGTTTTCACTTCATTTAACCTTGTTTTAATTCTTATAAGTGATCCTTATCACTCCACCTCACCCATACTTAAGTTTGGGTTGAATTTTGACCAAAAGGAACGCCCTCCACGGGAGTTACGCCCTCCTTTTCCTCTCTCTCCAATGAAAGTTACGTTTTTTTATTTTAAAAGAGGAATTTTCATATATCTTAGGCACGGATCCCATGCCTTCCCCTCACCCTTGTGTAATCCCAACACCTCACCCTCTTCCTTAGCCTCTCATCTCTTCTCCTCATCCCAAGAGGTGCGCCCTCCAAGAGTGGTGCACCCTCCCATACCTTGAAACTCAACAAATGATTATTTTAAAAATTATTTGATCTCTTCACCTTCCATGGCACAAATCCCACGCTTCCTACATGCCCTTAGATCTATCTAAATAATTCTTCTATTTTTCTACACCCTAGATCTATTGTGCAAACCCTAGGAAGTGTGCCCTAGCCTAGAGATATACTCTATTTGATTGGTGATGGACACTTGGCTTAGATCCAATAGGGGTAGGCTTGCCTCTCCAAGTATAAATAGATCCCTTTTCTATCTCCCAACTCACCATATATTGAGCTATTGGTATGCTACTTGATTTCCAACTCTCTCTCTCTCTCTCTCTCTCTCTCTCTCTCTCTCTCTCTCTCTCATTTTCCATTTCATTGTCATTCTAGTTCTAGGGTTTTGGAGTATTCCTCTCCAAGATCCACTTCTTTTGGTAATAAAGTTCATGAAGATTTGGAGGACAACAAGTGGGTAATGTGTATGCTTGCTTATCTTATGCATATGGAGGTAGCCTTGTGTATTTTCTTTGTTGAATCTTGCTATATTAGATCTTGAATAAAGTGTTATTTGAGTAGGGTAGATGGTGTGTATGCCCTTTTATCTTATGAATATTATTGCATAGCCTAAATTGAAGTGTCGTTTATGTTATTTTCTCTAACATTCTATATAGTATATGCTTGATCTATAAGGAGGATTGCAGGTTAGCTTCCAAGGTTTCATTGGGAAGACCTTCTAGAAGGGAAGGGTCTCTTGAATCCATACATACTTCAGCTATCTTGATTATTTCCTTGCTCTATATATGTTGTACATCCATCTCATTTTCATCTAGCACATCTTGGCTTACATAGGTCAATAATAATCTTGAATCTATATTTTTTCTTGTGGAAGGTTCTTGCTCCAACAGGGCAAGGGTTTTCTTAATGTTTGCATATTGTATGTAGCCATCCTAGCAACAATATCTTGTTGTTATAACAGATATATCATATCTGAAAGGAGGCTCTTGGCTGCCCAAAAAAGGACACATACAACACTCAACAACCCCTTGGGGGACTTGGTAGCTATCTCTCACCCTTCTTTTCTTTTTCTAGCTTAGAAAGTCCACTTTTCTTTGTTTCTTGCTTGTTGGTTTGAGCTTGAGCTGTAAGAGGGGAAGTGGTACGGCCTCCCCTCTTATTCAATCTTGTGGGTAGGTTAGGACGTGGGTAGACCTAGCTCTTTCCTTTATTTTTTCCTTTATTTTTCTATTTTACTTAGCTTGTCTATACGATTTAGAAGGTGATGGAACCTTCTCAACCTTACGTGGGGTATGCTTGATTAGTTCGTAGATCAGCTTGTATTTTAGTTTGTTGTGTGAGTTAACTTCATCTCTTGCCCATATCTTGCTAAGTTTGTCTTAATCATAAGATCTAAGAACACTCTAATAAACTAAGACAAGATAAATAATAAACCTTCCTATTTGGGTGAGGAACCCCCAAAGAGGTAAGGATAAGTTCTAATCTCTTTTCCTTCATGTGATGTAGTAGATCTAAATGGTTTAATGTCTCTAATGCTTTGGTTTTAGATCTGATATCATATCTTAAGCCCATTGGGAAACACACCTAAATTTTCTTGTTTAAATCTTGTCTAGTTTATTTCCTTTCAAGTCTATACTCTCTCTTTCAAGCACACATGTTTTAATCTCTTAAGGTGCTTAACAACTAAGTGGTTATTGGATTCATTGTTTAATATCTCTTAACAGCCATGTCTTGGGCTTGTAACTTGTGGAATGTTTAACTTGGTAAACACTTAAATTTTCTTTCTTCTCATCTCTTAAGGCAAGCTACTCTTGCCATTGATTTTTTATATCTAATCAAGTAATGTGATGTGCATATAACCTAGATGTATATATCTCTTTAAGCCTTATATCTTGTTTACTTTCATGTGTTGATATATCCCATGGTTAAATCTTAAATAACACATTTTGAGCAATTTCTGTTTCGGCCATCTCATTATTTAGCGTTTTTTAAGTGACTTAAAACTCTTGAAACACTCTTGCAATAACCTAAAAGTCTACCTAATTGATATATATACTTAATAGACTATTCTAGGGTACCTTAGACCACCATCTCCACCATATAAAATGGGTTTGAGGGATACCCGGGGGGAAGTGGCAGGGGACCGTCCCATGATCCTTAAGGGGATCCTTTCCAGGAGAACTCTTACTGTCAGGACTGACTTGGGAAGCTAGGGTGGGCCTCGTTGCCTTACTATCTTGAGAACCCAGTAGTTATTTGGCAACAGGAGGAGGAGGCTTTGGTAAAAGCCAAATAAACTTAAAATCCTTAAGAAAATCCTAACTATTAATCCCTTGGCCACATCTAATAATATTTGGGGGGTTTGATAGTAAGAGTGTAGGATGTCTTCTTTCCTTCATAATAATTGTGCTTAATTTTGATCATCTTATTAATGAAGTAATATGTTGATGATCTAATGTAGATGATGATGTGGTGAATGCTCAAGTCTTCTTTTTTCTGCACACATTAAACATACTTGGTTAGATTGTAATATCTCATTCTTTTGTAAAGCTTGTAAATCAATGTACATGTTATTATTTGATTGAGTAATCCTTTCATGTAAGTAATTGTATTTTGGATTAATTCTTTTGTAAATTTGTAAACACTTTGTAATCTATTGTAATGAACCACCCCTTAACCTAGTTGACCCCTTTGCCCAATTTCTAGGCACTAGTCTTTGTTGACCCAAGGAAAGGACTTGACTCTCATGCTAAGCCTTGCATATTTCATGGTTGCCTTAGCATCTTAGGATTAGAATCCCCTCTAACCTTAACAAATTAAAATTAACTCCTAGAATCTAACTTAATTCATCTAGTAACTAAGGACTACCCCCTTTGGCTTCCCTAGGAGTAAGCCTAGACAGAAGAGGTTCCGGTCACAGTGACAGCGTGGGCTGTGAACCTAGGGATTGTGCCTCCAAGGACACACTAAGTGAGCCGAACTGAATCTCACGTTTGCAAGTGTGTATAATGACGACAACAATGCGTTATGATAGACGACATGATGATTTATTACTTTGACGTTGACATGTGTTTTTGACTCAGTTCTATTGAGTGTGCAGGGTTTTGGACCTTGAGGATGCAGAGGCATCGGTGGGACCCCCTTGGACTCTGGATTGAGTCAGGGAGTGTGCTATTTGGGTTGATTTATTTACTGTGATATTTCATTGATTTGATGAGATGATGTTGACATGTTCTGAGACGATTTTTGATGATGCAGGCTGACGATAGCTTGCCGACCAGACTCACATATGGAGTAAAGGAGCCACACACGATTTCCAAAGCGTTTGAGGGAGAGGTGTGGACAGCAGCCCTGCCACAGCCTACTAGCACTCCCACCGTGGCTCGAATTGTAGGTTAATGATTACATAGTTCGAGAGGATCCACGATGCCATGAGGGCAGACTGCGACAGTCGCTCACGATGATTCTAAGGGGCGTGCAATAAGGCGGGGGCCTTATTCCTTAGAGCCCTTAGTCTCCCACAAGTTCACCTAGTGGATTGTTGACTCCAGGGGTTATAGATGTCTACCAATCAGTCAAGTTGGCGAGTGGCACCCTTGGAGCACGTGGTGCATCCTGAAGGGCACGTTACGCAATAGAACCGCAAGAAGCGAGTGGCACCCTTGGAGCACGTGGTGCAACCTGAAGGGCACGTCACGCAAAAGAAACGAATGAGGCGAGTGGCACCCTTGGAGCACATAGTGCGTCCTGAAGGGCACGTCGCGTTGATCATGATAAATAAAAAAACCTAGATGGCCCTACGACATTAATGCCTTAAGAAATCCTTAAAACAACTTCCCTAACCAATTGTCGCCTATCTCAGAATCTAAGTCCTGAGTCTAAGAATTTTCTAGGGTAAAAATTTAGTGTAACCTTAAAGAAAAAGGCACTAGAATAAAAATAAAATTCAAACAAAAACCCACTTAAGTAATAGTTAGGTCTTCATAAAATTATTGGGGTAAATGAAGAGAGTAAGGATTTAATTAAACTAAGGGATTTAAAAATTTGCAAAGAAGAAATTAATTCCTAACTTGTGAAAGAACAAAAGATATTAAATGTGATTTAGAAAAGTTGGTGGGTCTCAAAAACTCTATAAAAGAAAAGGAAGATGAGGAGGAAAGGGATCAGTTGTTAGCGTAATGTTATGCTGCCAGATTGTGACATGACTGATTGCTTATGAGGAGTTGGTATTTTCCAGCTTGGTTAGGAGTGGTAGCTCGGCCTTCTGAGGCGAGCTGGGAAGCTAGACTACCATCTGGATAGCGTGTGGCCCCTTTGCGGCTCGGGGGGCTAATGGGGAAGCAGAGTACCCCTAGCGTTTGAATGGGAGGTATCGGTGTAGTCTCTATGGTCGGCGAGTAGAAGCGGCACGGAGCAAGAGCGGCAGGAGCACGCGGTCATCATTCGAAGTGGGAGTCAAGGCAACGGTATGGTTTTTGTTTAATTAATTTGGTCGATCAGGATGCATTATGATTTATGTTGGTATCAAAATATTGGTTGTAATTGGATTTAATGGTTGATTTATTTATGTTTCTTGGCGATTAAAATGTTTGTTATTTATGTCAGTGAATTTATTTTTTGGACTGGGAATGGCTATGCTTTAATTATTGAAAACTTTGCAACAAATCCTGTCTGCGTTACTTTTTCTGGGCAATGACTTCCTTATGCCTGTAATTTCGACCCAGATGATTAATTTATCTCTACGATTAAATTGGTACTCGAATGGGTTAACACTGTGTATGCAATTTTATTCACATAATTTAAGGGCGTTTTCACCTGGTTTACCCTAAGCATCTTTAATGGCTTCCTGATTTTACACCCCGAAATTTGATGAAGCCATCCTCCCTGCCAGTCCATGCGTTGTCTATGGTTCAGTTGGGTATATTTAAAGCTTTTATTGACTGGGTAGATGGGCGAATCGTGCATCCCACAGGTCTTCACTTTTCGTTGGTTATCTGTGTTTTCATTTTCAATTTAACAGTCGACCTGTCCCTCCATGGTTGGGGAGGTTTACCCAACATTCCTTTAGTTTTTCAGTAAACGGTTATGGTTAGATGCCTGGTGATGACCAATAGTGAATAGACGTTGGCAACTGTCCTTAGTTGCACGTCCCTTTCCCAAGTTCCTTTCCTGGTACTCTATCGAATGATTCTTGATTTGATTGTTGGGTCGCCGATTGATTGGCGTGACTGTTGTTTTTATTGAGTCTTATTACACGCATTTCTGGAAAAATAAAAATTTTCTGCGTGGCTTGATTTATGCATGCCTCACCTGGGAGGATTGTTAACCTTTTCTTGGGTGTAAAAAGTTAGCGTTTGAGTGACCATTAACGCCCTCACTGCCTTAAAGTTATATCAGGATGCCAGAATGCTCACTTATAGTTGTTCCTTGATCAGGGGATCAAATTTTGCTCAATTTTCAAAGTGCTCGGAATGCGACAAAAACTGAGCCATTGTGTCCGTCTTGTCTTCCTGATTCCGGTGGTATATTTACTTTCTCAAACGGAGGCCGTATGGAGAAGATATCGTGATCTGTCTACCAAGCCAAACAGGCAAAATTTTTGGATGTTCACTGTACCTATCCATATAGTCCGTACGGTGATGTGGCAGGGCCGTACCATCCGTACCGTGACGGGGAAGGTGGGTGATGTGGCATGTTTTCAGTGGTTGATGTTGGCGGATAGTATGTTGACATGTGTCCGTTATGGGCGAATAGTATGAGGACACGTGGCCCAACCCGAGGGTGCCACGTGTCGCTCATTCTTTGGTTATTATTTCATATGTAAAAATTGTATTGGGAGTCCACGGGGTTCGACCCCTAGACCTCCCATAACAAAAACACTACAAAGTCTCCGCTAACCATTATGTCACCGCATGAACCTTGTTAACAATATGGTTTTTCTATTATTTAACATTGATATATGTTGGATACAAAGGGGGGTCGGGTCGGGGCTTAGCCCCGACCCGAGGACACATTGTAAAACATATGACCATATATATATATATATTGGTGCGCGCATTGAATTTAATTACAATGCATACATATTAAAGTTTCCATATTATATTAAACATACGCACGGGGATTTGAACCTTAACCAAAGTTTAAATATGCTTGTGGTTTGACCGGTGGGTTGAACGCGCGGGAGTTACACGGTTATACAACGGATTAACCACCCTTTTCGCCCAGCGCATGGTCACATGGCCATATGCCCAAGTGCCAAGGCGGTTAGGGGCTGGAAGCACCTTAACCGTCCTATGGTTTGTACCGTTGGCACGGTTGCGCCCAGTGCTGGGTTTTTACATTTTAAAGAGCGTGTGGGCCAGGTTTGCTCAAGGGGAGTGCGAATTGTAGAACCAAAGATAGCAAGCTTGGAGAACGAGACTTCCAGGAGGCCTATCTTTCTCATTTCTCAACCGATTGAAGTGCCAAAAGAGCCCAGACAGGGGTTTTGGGACGTTGGGAAGCCATTGAAGCAGTCGGTTTGTCATTTTGAGCATTGTAAGGCATATTTTTGAGCACTTTGAGAAATTTAATAATAATGATCCATTGGAAGCTGGACCGGGAGATGTAGCCCGGAGAGGGGTGAACTCCTTTATCAAGTTGTTGTGCTTATGTGCTGATGTTCATTGTTTATGCTGCTGTCTATGTGTATTTCGCATAAGTAATCCTTAATTTATGTGTTGCAAATTGATCTTGTTTCTTTAAACACATAACATTTCACTTGTAATAATTATTCAAGTTTTTCAAGTCTTCTTCAATTTTAGATCATTCCTCGTTGTCACTGGTAGACAACTCGCTGTCTCTAGGTCGCCCCTCTCAAACGCTGCATTACTTTAATTGGGTGTCAGCGTGATTCCTATTTTAATTGATTAATTCAGGGTGTTCGGAAATAGTGGACAACACAGAGTTCTTTTTATTATTTTTTTATTACAGTCATCACTAGATATGTTTATTTACTTGGTTGCCGAATTTTATTCCTTAATGGGCAAGGTGGATTGGCCACCAAACCCTCAAAGATTTTATTGCTTATGCCTTGTCATTGTAATGGAATTAATACTAATATTATCGATTTTAGAATGCCTTTTTCCTCTGCGTGTTTCCTGGGGCATCTATTCCCTAGCGAACATGCCTTGACAGTGGCCTGGAACTTGTGATTTCCTGCGGTTCATGTCTGCATTCTGTATGCGTCCCGACCGTCCTTATGACTGTCCTTCCTATTCCAATTGACGATCTAGTGTTTATTCCTTCTGAAGGGCATTTTTATTACATTTTCTTTAATGCATGGTGAATTTCTTCTTCACCCTGTTCTGTCAGCGAACCTTTTAATCTTTCTATTAGCGACTTTACCCTATTTTTATTTCATTTTATTTATTGCATGGCGAAATTATTCCTTACCCTGTCCTGGCGAACTTATTGGTAATTCCAGGCATCTATCAATTTACAGATATTGTATTAGTTCTTGTTTTCTATTTATCAACGGAAATTATTAAATCAATTTCTTCAATAATTAAGATTGTGTAGCCGTGGTTTAGAATATAATTAAATTAAATATCAATAAAAGTAGGTAAATTATGATTGCTTCTTGTTCATTGTTGGCAAGATTTTTAATTATGAAATGTAATATGACAGAATTTAAGGTAAAGAAAGGTATTGAATGCTAAGGTATATAGTGTAATGTTAATGCTAATGTTACTATTGGCTTAGAGTAATAATGGGTGTAGAGTAATGCGGATTGCATGCTTAGGGTAATGAAATGCCATTATTATGATTGTTTAAAGTAATGATAGTGTAATGAACGTTTAATGGTTATGTCAATGTTGTATTGAATCTTTATGCTAATAAGTTATATGAAACTAATGTTTATGGAACTAAGGTTTATGCTAATAGTTATATTGAACTAATGTTATGGAATCAATGTTTATGGAACTAATGTTTATGCTAATGTTGTATTGAATGGTTACGTTATGCTAAGATTAGGGTAGTTCATTTTTATTCATAATCAAATAAAATGTAAAGTCATTGTCTTTTAATTGAAAGGTATTTTAGAATATAAAGATGAGAATATGGTTATGTCATGCTAAGGTTAGTGTAGTTTCGTTTATTTAATAACAAATAACATGGAAAGTCCTTGTCATTTTAATTGAATGTTATTGTAATAAGGAAAGTGGTGACATGGATATGTCATGAAACTTTTATTATAATTTCATTGGGAATGATGACTTATAAAAATAAAGGTCCTTGAATCTAAGTGCAATCATTTAGTAAATTTCAGTATCGGGGATTGCAGTTAATGAATTGTACATTATTAAGACTGGGTTGGTAACTCGTCGCTTAATGAAAACAAATGGAGTAATTGGTCTATGATTAAGGTATTGAGTCTCATTAGTGTATGGTCGATGTCGAAGTCCTTCTGACTTGCGTCTCCCGTAGAGGTCATGGTTGTCCTTGATTTTGTAGCACTTGGTTTTCTTGCATTGTGTGGTCTACTTGTGTCAGGAGGGATGTAGACACCTCCATGTTCCTCAGAACAGTCGCCAGCCCTGAGACCTTAAATGGTTAAAATCGATGGGAACCTGGGCTTGAGCGTTGCTTATGTGTCTTGGAGGTCCTAACCATTACAGTGTAGGACAGGCGGGTAGTCAGTCTTACTTCTTGTCGCTTAATCATCGTTAAACGCATGTTGTTACTGCGGTACGTCGTATGTCGTCTTGCTGTGTTCATCTTGCTTGCGTATTGTTCATCGTCGGGTTACTAGTTTCTGCCTGAGCAGTCGGCCAGGAGCCTATCTGACCTTCTCTCTCTCTGGAGTAGAGGACTAAGATTAAACGCCCTTCTTTCCTATGCAGAAATAGTAAAATCTATTGTTATGGATTCTTCCTTATGTCTATAGTCGTTTAATGCTTGCAATTGTGCGCCTTACGTCTTCTTGTTGTGATCATCGTGGTTGCATACTATTAGTCGTCGGGTGGCGACGTAGAGTCATGTGTGTTTGTTTCCCTTCTACACACGTGCACACACTTTTAAAACAAAAACAAAATTGCACCTATTATCCAAGTAGTTGTCATAACGAGGAGGTTCGTTACAAAGACCATAGTTAACAAGACCCATCCTTGGTGTGAAAAACTTCAAGATAGTGTCCATATCCTACTTAAAGGAAAAGTATTATCTCTGTAGAATATGTGAGGTGGTATGGGGAATCATGCATCAACTATGATTCTTGAAAGTAATTTTAAGATTTAATACTTTATTTTATATCCCTACACCATAATCAAGGCCCCAATACCAATCCTTGAAAAAAATAGAAAACCTAAGAATACCTCCCATATAAGACTTGTAGGGAAACTATTCCCTATATAGGACTTATGTGGTGGTTCTCCTACAAGGTCCATGAGCCCCAAAAATATAGTTTAGGGATTAACGACCTTTGTTTTAATTCCCAAACCATGGAAACAATAGTAATATTGAAACCTAGTATGAAAAATGTGGAATAATCCCCATATTTGACTCATATGCCAAATATTTCCTTTATAGGGCTTGTGTGGTGTTTGGAGCCTATTGTATGGCCTATGATCCATAAAATTTTCTTTTATGGATTAAGGTGTTGATTTTTGTCCTTAAACAATAATGAGGGACTTAATTTTAAAACCTACATAAAATGGTGTATATATCCCACTTGTATGCTAAAGTTTCTCTTTACATAGTATGTGACGTGGTTTAGGCCCCAATGCATTTCCCATGATCTTTATTAGAGGCATCTTTTATGGCCTAAGACCCTAGGTTTTCTCCCTTAATAATGATCATCCTTGATAACCCTCTCCAATGTGAAAAACCTTGGAATGGTTCTCATATCCCTCTCGTACTATGCCAAATATTCCCTCTACACGACATGTGAGGTTTGTTTAGGACCCCATGCATGGTCCTTTCTCTCTTAAACCATATTTAATGGCCTAAGACGCTAGGTTTTTTCCATTGACTATGGTCAAGACCTTAAGACCCATCCTGAGGATGTAAAACCTTGGAATGGTTCCCATATCTCACTTGTAGGAAAAAAGTTCCATCTAAACAACATGGAAGGTGATCTAGGGCCTTGTGTGTGGCATGTGAGCATTAGAAGTGTCTTTTAGCACCTAAGACATTGGATTTCATCTCCAAACTATATATACGTACCTGAGACCCATCCTTCATGCAAAAAACCACAAAATTATGCATGTATCCAATATGTAATCCAAATGTTCTCTCTATAAGCATTGTATGGTGGTTAATTAGGGCCCCATGCATGGCTTGTGAGTTGTAGAAACATCTTTTAGATCATATGTGTTAGGGTCCTACCCTAACCTCCCTAGTTTGGATACATAATAGTTTTTCAATTAATATATAATATTGTCTTTTTTGAATAAATCTCCTTATATAATTAGTGGGTAGTTACTTAATGCAGGAAAATAAGATCCACTAAGTGGATGATACCCATTAATGCTAAGACCGTAAGGAGTTAGGATTTTTTCTATTGAAAAACTATTTACAAGGCTAGAAGGCTAAAAAATGTTTTTAAAAGTTTTGTTATTGCAAATTGATCTTTTCTCATATGAGGTTTCCCCCTCAAAGAGAAATGTGAACATTGCTCACTCTTTTGGATATCTTCAATACAAGATTTCTAATTATGTAGGTTTAATCTAATTTGTAATTGTACATACTATTGAGGAAAATATATAGAATGATCTTACTGAAACATTTTTAGATCCTTCTTGGCTAAAGCAAGATAGACAGAAATATCACCCTATGTTTATAGCCATAAAAGTTGATATCCTAATTTACAAGTATTGTTTACAAGTGCATAGGTTGGTTTTCTATAATTAAAAGCTTGGTGAAAAAGTCTTTTTTTTTTGTAATTTTCTAAACATATCAGATGATGAAATAAATATAGAGATAGAAGTAACGACACAAAGTCAATAATCAACACATATGATACATAAAGAAATCATTTATCTCATTCCAATTCATCAAAGAATCGTTATCATTACAAAATTTCTTGAGGAAGTTTTGGACCAAAGACAAACATAGACGTCCCCAATGAAACATACACAAGGGCTTCTAGCAGAAAATGAAAAAAATGAAATTGAAAAGTTGGATCATCTTGCCACAGATTTCTTCCCACTAGACTCTGCACAATATCCTTTGTCAGTCATGAAATCTAATTCACAAACAGACAACTCTACACAGACTATCAAACATAGATCAACACCTCTAAAAAAAAAGTGTATGAATGATGCAATTCAGTTGTAACACCCTCTCGTTTCGTACAACAACAAACCTCTTATAACAAGTGCAATTTTTTTTATGTGCACGTGTGTACAAGGGTAATAAATATATTCTACTCTGCATCTCAACACAATGACGAACAAGATGCGTGCAACTGCGACCACAACATAACGACCTAAGACGCACATCAAGCATCTGGAAGCAAAGAACGACAATCAACCGATAATAAAAATAAGACTGACTACCTGACCGTCCTACCCTACAATGGTTAGGACCTCCAGGACACATAAGCAATGCTCAAGCCCAGGTTCCCATTGATTTTGACCATTTAAGGTCTCACAGCTAGCGACTATTCTGAGGAAAAAGGAGGTGTCTACATCCCACTAGCACAATCAAACCAAGCAACTAGCTAAATCAATAGCATTGTCGATCATCTAATTCATCAATCCAAACCATCAATTAACCAAGGTGAAAGGGTTTCATGGCGTGCAAGATTCCAATCACATAAATGCAACCTTCTGTCACATTAAAATTCATTTGGTCCAAGAAGTATAATATCCATATAATCATTCCTTACAACATAAATTCACTACGCACAAGAAGTCTACTGTATAAATGATCAAGAATCAACACTTCTCCAAGGAGCCCGACTGATCTAATCATTGAATTCAACCATAATCAACATGAAGAAAACATTTGCGAGAACTATTAATGCCAATAGTCATAGAGAAATTCTATGTGTTTAGTTTTTTTTTTTTTTTTTTAAGTATCTAAACTAACACTTAACTGGATGATGGTTATAACTAGATAACAATGTTTAAGTTTTCCTTATCATACAATTCAAGAGTAAGAATATCATTATTATTGTGAATCATCTAATTGCATTGAACACTCTTCCAACATTAACACATTAAAAAAAAGGCCTCACAATTCTTCTATCTTAAACGAGAAGCACATAGATATGCAATCATAACAACAATTAGGTGTACAAATTTGAAGATTTAAATGATTGAGTTACCTTCCTACTTAAGGACTTACCCAATCAATTTGCAGTTAGTGGTACATTTTAGTATTTACATTTTATTCATTTAGAACTCTTCCTCTCTATAAAATATCCTCCAACTTACACATAATACCCATTTTTGTTCTAGAACCTTATATAGATAAGGGAGTTTCTTACACCAAATTTTGAGGTAAATAGCATCCATCACAACAATTATCCTTAATAACTAAAATTGCCATCTCACGCGTACATCGAAAATAATGGAGATTTAAGGATACAAAGGAAGTAATCCCCTTCATCATTGAATGACACCAGTTCCAAGGTAAGAAGGGTGGAATAAAATATATTTTTACCAATTGGTTTCAAAGGTGAAAAGTAATAAATTTTTCATAGAAACACGTGGAGAAGGTTGTTGGAAGAAAAATTAAAAAGAGGAAATTATTTGAATAGTAAACAAGTCAAGGAAGAGTATCTAGCCAAGGAAGATTCCCCCTGATTTTTGCCAGTTAAGAAGTGATATTCGCACCAGAATTTGGTACATGCACACTTCCATTAAAGGTTAATATAATTCGGTCGTTGAGACTTGGTAATATAAATATTCTATTTAAAAGGAAAAAAATTAACTCACTTTCATAAATATTAAAGGTGTGGAGGCTTCTAGCATGGGGTGAAATCAATGCTCTTCACCTCAGCATCCACAAACTCGCCAATTGATAGTTACCAGACCACTGCCTTTACCCATGCGCACTTGAATGCCAGTCATGGTCTGTACAACAACATTTATAACACATGGACTGGCCTACCTTTACACAACACGCCCTACCTTTAAAACGCATGGACTGGTAGGGTGGATGGCTTTAAAAATTTTGTGGTGTAATTACTGGAACTGATTAAAGATGTTGCAGGTAAACTAGGTGAAAATGTCGTTAAATTAAGTGGCAGCCTCCAGCTATAACACTACTCATTCCATCCAAAATATCGCTATCCGTGTGTGTAAATGAAGTATTGTGGCTGAGCGTTATATGACCATTTTTAACATTGGGTAGATACATGTGTAATCTTACCATTGGACAGGTTAAATTCGAACCAAAGTAATGAAACTTTCCGACACAGCGTTAATCCAATCTAGTACCATTTTAATCGCAGAGATAAACTAATCTTTTGTTTTGAAATTACAGGCACAAGAAAATCACTTCCCAGAAAAGTAACGCAGACAGGATTTGTTATAGAGTTTTCAATAATTTAAAGCATAGCAATTCCCAGTCCAAAAACTAAATTCACTGACAGAAATAACAAACGTCTTTTTTGTGTGTGTGTGTTCATTTCCAGCATGCAAATTACCTGGACGCAGACAGGGAATGGAGTTGTTTTCGTGTTTCAAGGATACCAACACCAAGATGATAAAAATTTCAGCCAAGATCAACGTTTGGTTAAAATTGATCCCTTCAAAATACACACAGGGTAAATATGAGACAGCACGAGATCAAAACAACCAAGGAAAAAACTTTACACAACAAATATAGTCAATGCCAAGCTAACATCGAGGAAAATTTACACGGAAAATACAGTCAATGCCAAGCTAACACTGAGGGAAAAATTTACACAACAATTACATGGTTTAACGCAGAAAGGGGACAGTAATTCAATTGGTAAAGATATTAAAATTAAAATTTTCAAACGCAGGCCAGAAAAAAAAAAATAATAATTTCGTGCACAATACTAGGATACCATTACATGTCAGCAAAAACTTCCTCCAAGAACAACGTGGGTTAAGTTGATCCACCAAGTAAAGATGGGGTAAATGAGAAAATTACGAACCTAACCCAGCCAAGGGTGAAGAACAGTTTCACCAACAATCACGTTGGCAGAGTTAGACAATCGCTTCAAGGTTCAATAAAATAACAGTTGAGGAAAACATCAGAGGTAGTCGACGGATGGGATCGTCCTTCTCTTCACCATCCTCACACAGAAAAGTAGGGTGTTGAGATCCATAGGTCTTTTAACGCTATGACGATGACCGTAGATCAGGCTCTTGGCCGACTGCTCAGGCGAGGACTGGCGAGCTAGGGACGAGGGTTAAACAACCTCAAGATCACAAACTACACACATGGAGGTCGCGACATGAAAGAAAATAAGGCGAAAGGAGATGACAACCAAGGAGCCAGGCTAATAAAATTCAGCTGTCAAGCCAAACATCCAATCTACTTACATAATCAATCATGCAGATCCAATCCTAAAACCTACAACATTCTACCATTAAAATGAAGGAAGCGTACCGTTGCCTGTTCGCCCGCTCTGATTAGCGTCCCGCGCTCTGTGCAACTCCCGCTCACCGACCATCGAGACTACACCGGTACCTCCTAGCCAATGCTAGGGGTACTCTTCTTCCCCCTTAGCCCCCTGAGCCGCAAAAGGGCCTCACACACTATCCAGAGAATACGTCTAACTCCCTTTTTCCCGCTTTTTCCCTCATGTTCCCCTTTTTCCCGCTTTTTCCCTCATGTTCCCCTTTTCCCCCTTTTATGTTACCTCGTTTCCCTAGTTTCATATTTTATTTTTATTTCATTTTTATTTTCCCTCTTTCCAATTTTTACTTAGAACTAAAAAGGCAGGTGTGGAATATAACCCCTTTTCCCTTTTATCATTAATTTAGTATCTTTTAAATTATCAAATGATAAAATAATTAATTCCCTCTTTACTTTTCATCCACGGATTTTATTTCTTATGAATAGTTTTATTCTTACTCCCTCCATATTACAAAATTTTATGAAGACCATAATCATCACTTAAGTGGTTTTTATTTTAAATTTTATTATTTTATTTCATTTTATCTATTTATTTTTTTTATTTATTTTTTAATTATTATTATTATTAATTTTTATTTTTCAAAGGTAGACAAAATTTTACCCCTAGCGAACTTTTAGACTTAGAACTTAGATTTTGTATTGGGCAACATTTAATTAGGGAATTTTTTTTTTTTTAATTTATTAACCTCTTATTTGCCTTAAGTCCATCTAGGATCATCCCTCTATCATCATCAATGCGACGTTCCCTTCAGGACGCACTAGGTGCTCCAAGGGTGCCACTCGCCTCATATGTTCCCTTGCGCGACATGCCCTTCAGGCACACTAAGTGCTCCAAGGGTGCCACTCGCCTCTTCACTGATTGGTAGACATAAATAACCCCTGGAGTCAAGACTCCGCTAGGTGAACTTGTGGGAGACTAAGGGCTTCTAAGGAATAAGTCCCCCACCTTATTGCGTGCCCCTTAGAATCATCGTGAGCGACTGTCGCAGTCTGCCCTCATGGCATCGTGTGTCCTCTCAAACTAGGTAATCGTTAACCTATAGTTCAAGCCACGACAAGAGTGCTAGTAGGCTGTGGTAGGGTTTTTGTCCACACCTCTCCCTCAACATCTCTGGTAGTCATTTGTGACCCCTTTACTCCATATGTGAGTCTGGTCGGCAAGCTATAGTCAGCCTGCATCGTCAACAAATCATGTCACAACATATCCATATCATATCATCTAGTCATATGCACTAATATCATAGTAAAATAATCAAACCCCAATGGCACACTCCCTTACTCTATCCAGAGTCCAAGGGGTTCCATCGATACCTCTGCATCCTCAACATCCAAAACCCTGCACACTCAGTAAAACCGAGTCAATAGCACCTGTCTATGTCAAAGCAGTAATACAACATGTCATCAGCCCATAACACCTCATAATCAAAATAAAAAGTTTTAATAGCATAATAATCCGGATAACTTGCGAGCAAGTGTCCTCAAAGAATAAGTTTTCTCAGTATGCCAGAGCGGGATGTTACATACACCCCCTCTTGGTCTAAAATTCGTCCCGAAGTTTCACAGTATATAAGATGAAATAAAATGTATCATAGTATCATATGTCTATCTATCAACAAAAATGGAAACTGCTGGCATATATCTGATCCGTAAAGATCTTTTAATAACTGTGGTTGAGTTTTTAATTGCATGTGTTAATTAACCATTTGAGAATATTAATGAAAGAATGAGGAAATAAGAGTAATTATGACAGCCATATACACATATGCAGATCTGAAATGAAGTAATAAACAACAAACCATAGCAAGAGAATTGATAATGAAGTTCGACACAACGTTGCCTACATCTCCGGGCCTTTGTCTATGTGGGGGAGGCTTCTTTATTTCTGTTCAAAGATAAAAAATGCATCACAATAATGCCAATTGGCTACAAGACTGATCTGTTCATGTTCTTCCAAATCTCTATAACCTAGCAAAATAAACGGCACGCAAAACGGATGACCGGAGCTCCCAGAAATGGCCCGCTAGCGTCTTCTCCTCAACAGCTTCCCTGCATAAAAATTTATTTGGCTTGGCTTCCCTTCAGCATAACTCTACTCTGACTGTCCTCCCATGGCCTCAAACAGGCCTGGTTTTTATAGATTTGAAGTTGGTTATCCATCCCCAACTTCCTCCCAAAATCTGGCCTCCAAAAATGCCCAATATCTCCCAAAAATGGATAAAATCCATTAGTTACTGGCATAAAATCAATTAAAAAATCCAAATTATTTAATAAAAACCCAACTTAAATTAAATTTAGGGTACAACCCCTTTTGGCTCATGCTCCTAGTCATATGGTAGCCTGCCATATGGCCAGGCGTTAACCTCCCGGGTGTGCAAGCTGTCCTGGATCCTGGTCTTGTGTAGCGGTCATAGGACCGGTGACTAACCACCTACCCCTGCGTGCCCTGTTCGGATTAGTTATGGGTCACATGAGGTTTTCCAAGATCCATTGGCTGATCTCTATCTACCAAGTGTCGGGCCATATGGTATGTCAATACACCCACAGGCTGGGCCTAGGCCCCAGCCCTTTTCGCCTCCGACTACACGTTTGATTAAACTTAAATATAATTTCCTCCATATAGCTATTAAGAACCAATGGTGGAGCCGGTGGTTAGCTCGGTCCTACCAGTCCATAGCTTGGAGGAGGTTGGGGGTTTGACTCCGGTGGAGACCCCAATATTTTATACAAACCAACAACCAATAGAGGTATGCCACATGTTGTACGTTGGGTGGTCCACGTATCTTCCACGTACCCTGCCACCTGTCTCCCAGTCATCATCGTACCTACCCAGTCAGCCTACTAACGTCAGCCCCTGCCACGTGTCACCATTACAATGGTGACATGTGTCACCCATAGATTGGTCCAATTCAACTGGCGTACACCCTGTCACCTGCCACATGTCTTCTCCAAGAGATTCCACATTAGTTGTAGGACTGTACGGTCTGTACAGTCATCCTGCCACGTGGAACTGTACGGATTGTACAGTCACCCATTTTTTTTGGCATGTTTGGGTTTTCGAACAGAATGCGATATCTTTCTAATGCAGGCACCACCTGCCCATACTAAGCAGATCCTTGATTCCACAATTTGTTGTACTGGAATCTTTCTTGCATATGGTCTTCATCATTCTTTGATAGGGCTAAATTTAGCTGTATGTCGCTATAATTGGTAGTTTGGCTCTTTTGATAGGTCTATTGCCGAATTTAGCGAATTAGGCACCCTTTTTTTTATTAACACCCAACAGAAATAACTTGTGCATGATGTAAAGCACCTTATGCCCATACAACGTGACCATAGTCCAACTCAACGGAAATATTGTTAACAACTTTTTCGTACTAACCTCATGCCTCTGTTTCCATACACCAACGGACACTTAGCATCACCGGAATTCACCAACCGCCTCGAGGTTTGAACCCTCCGTTCTCCGTTGAAATCTGGATAGCCTCTCCTTTGTTGTTTGATATTCCACTC
Organism: Picea engelmannii; assembly: GCA_009831015.1. NCBI lineage: Eukaryota > Viridiplantae > Streptophyta > Pinopsida > Pinales > Pinaceae > Picea > Picea engelmannii. The sequence continues at coordinate 120,627 of ML812407.1, forward strand.
GGATTATTGTTATCATCCGTCTCCTGGATGATTAGTACCGGCGAGCCTTGGTCCGTCCGAGTTATACTATGATCTCCACCCTTAATCAAACGCTTACAGAATGAATTTATAAATCCATTACAGGTTTGGTTCGATTCCAAGGAACATTTAAAGTAATATGACGGGTCAGACGTGTTCTATCACCGAGAACAGAGGTATCACCATTATACACAGATGGAAGAGGATTTCACACATACCAGAATGTTGAAAAATAGATAGAAGCTTTTATTAATGAATTTGCTTTCTCCCCTCTGCAACTATTCCGTGCACTCTCTCTCGTGCCCTCTCATCCATCGATTCAAACACATGCTCCATGGAATTCGATGCTCCCTTGATGAGTCAGGTGTATCCCATCCTTTCCGATCGATAACGAAATGGTTATACACAGCTTGAACAGGATGTTAGCATATACAAATGGTATTTATAATCCAGGGTTCACTGTGATGGCTGTAAAGGTTTCTAAACTTTACGGAATCCTTCTCGTAAGTAATTCCTTCTAAACCATTCAATGAATTATTGTTATTCAATCCATGAAAACGAGAAAATCATAATCGAACCAAAAACAATCATGAGTGCAGAGTATTTACACAAGAAGGAAAAAATCCATTAATAATCCTCTATTGATTATTTACATCTACCTGTATTCTCTTTCTATAACACTCTGTCGATCTCTTCCTGGCCCAAATATTCAGTCTGTTCTCTGCTTTCTCTCCTCGAGCCCTATGAGCTAACCCTCATCTAGACTCGGCCAGATTAGACTAAGTTAAGCTACCTAATCATCAACCAAAACTTGTATTTATATTACAGTGCGTTTATGTTCCCATATCCTATGATTAAGGAACATAGTCCTTAACAAACTCAACTGACCCCTACGAGTCATCAGTGACTCACTAACCATTAACAAACCCTAACTTATCTTTTACAAGTGGAAAGGATCTAGAATCCTTATCCATTTTTCAACTCTTAAATGAAAATAAAGAAATTACATTTATGTGAGACTCTAGGTCTTCTATGATTTTCTTGACCTTGATCAAGTCATGAATGAACTCATTTTCCCTGAGCCTATGCTCCTGCATCACTTTCGCATACGGATCCCATTTTACAAAGTAATTATATGGCCAGAATCAGGAAGATGAGACAGACGCAATGGCGTTGGTTTCATCGGATTCTGAGCACTTTCAGTTTTGAGCCTCTTTTAGCCCTAACAGGCTCCTGGATCCGATTCTGGATCACACCTCCCCACTAAAAGGCCTTTTGGTCCCCAAAAGGTTATTGACTAGTCAACAAGATCAGGATAAGCCACCCAGCTTGTCCTTTATCTATGAACTCTGTCATGTGCACCTATCTCATCAAGATCAACTATAACACAATCATGACAACTAACAATATATTGTTAGCGATTTGAACCCTGTTACATCTTAGTGAAGCCACTATCATCCATTTAGAGAACATTACTAATGATAGTATCAAAAATGCAACTACAAATGAGCTGATATACTTGAAATATTTGCATGACATGAGCTTATCTTGAGGCAACTTATGATTGATTTTCCATTCAACAATCACTTCTTGTTCTTGCTTAAGATTGATTACTTCATTTGAAACAATTATTGGTTTGTTTCTTGCTTGTACTGCCTTATTTAATTGTTCCATTGTTTGAAGTGTTTTATTTGCTTTAACATGATCTTGACCTACTTTGGTGAATTGATATTGATTCTTTGTTCTGTAGAAGATTGTCTTACGATCATATAAATATGGACTGCCTAAGACCATTCCACATTCTCTTAATTGAACTACATCACATGTTACTTCATCCACATACTTAGATAAAATTGCAAATTTGATTGTGCACTGCTTTGTTATGTGCATTTGATGATGATTGCTTATCCATTTAAGTGTGTAAGGCTTATGATGAGTTTGTGTTTTTAACCCCAATTGCTTAACCAATTCTTCAGAGATTAGATTAGATTGATATCCACTGTCGATTAATGTGTCTATCTTAGTGTGTTGCATGATTACCCTTATATGAAACAAGTTGCTTCTACAATCAATGCCTTCACCAATTTTACTTGTCATACCAACCAATGAAATCTTTGATTCATCACCTGAATCCGATCCCAAGTCTGTGGGTTTTGTTGTCGTTGCCACTGTCTGCATTCCCTTCTCTTCCTTGAACCACTTTGGCCTCTTCTCAGGATGCAACTGCCAACATTTTTCCTCATCATGTCCATCTTTCTTACAATGCTTGCAAGAGGGATTTCCTTCCTTCCTCGTCACTGCATTTGAATTCTTTCCATGCCTTTTCCTCTTGTCCTCTTTCCTTGAAAACGATGATTCCCCTGACACACCTGCTTTCCCTACTTCAATATACGTTGCTTGAATAGAAGCCTCATCAAGGTTAGTGGGTCCAAACATGAAAACAATGTTTCTAATATGCACAGGTAAACCTCCTATATACTTCATAAGAGTTTCTTGTGTTTGTAAAGGGATATCTAACATTAATGCCATTTTTCGAAATCCATTGGTGTATTCTTGCACTGTTTGTCCTTTTCTTAGTTTTAAAGATTACCATTCAATTAATGATTTTTCTTTATAACCCAAAGGATAGAATTGTTTCATAAGTGCATAAATGAAGCTTTTCCATGATGGAAATACCTTACCCACTTGTTGCGTTCCATTTTGCAACTTACTTTTCCACTAGATGAGAGTTGTACCTACAAGTCTCAAAGATTCCAACTTGATTTGTGTGGCCTGATCCTTGATTTGTTGCACACTGCAGTATACCTCCATATGCTTGATCCAATTGTCAATTTTCTCTACATTTACTTCACCATCATATATGGGCAACTCAAATTTAACATCAATTTTTAACAATGGCATTTCATTCGTATGCTTATAAACATTTTTCTTTCCATTAGATTTAGAACTTGAACTTGAAGAAGAAGGAGAAGAAGGAGGTGATGATGGAGGTGAAGGAGGAATCTGAGGATGATCCTCTTCCTCTTCACTTTTTCCCTTTGAATATTCACCCAAAACTGGTCTCTTTCGTTCCAAGTAATCCTCATACAAAACTTTCACCATCTCCGACATAGCAAGGAAAGTTTTCCAGAACTCTTTCTCATCCTGAGAAAGCCCTTGTTCTGATGCCATCTTCTCATTGTGAGAATCTCTCTTTCTCAATCCAATTAATGGATTCTCTACAAAAAGATCGCCTTCACCACACTGTATCTTTTCCCTGGTTAACACGCAAAACTCAAATCCAAACGTCAACTAGCTCTGATACCACTTGATCCGTAAAGATCTTTTAATGGCTGTGGTTGAGTTTTTAATTGCATGTGTTAATTAACCATTTGAGAAGCTTAATTAAAGAATGAGGAAATAAGAGGAATTATGATATCCATATACACATATGCAGATCTGAAATGAAGTAATAAATAGTAAACCATAGAAAGAGAATTGATAACGAAGTTTGGCACAATGTTGCCTACATCTCTGGGCCTTTGTCTCTGTGGGGGAAGCTTCTTTATTTCTGTTCAAAGCTCAAAAATACATCGCAGTAGTGCCAATTGGCTACAATACTGATTTGTTCATGTTCTTCCAAATCTCTAGAACCCAGCAAAAGAAACAGCACACAAAATGGATGACCAGAGCTCCCAGAAATGGCCCGCAAGTGTCTTCTCCTCAACAACTTCCCTGCAGAAAAATGGCTTTGGCTTGGCTTCCCTTCAGCATAACTCTACTCTGACTATCCTCCCATGGCCTCAAACAGGCCTGGATTTTATAGATCTAAAGTTGGTTATCCATCCCCAACTTCCTCCCAAAATCTGGCCTCCAAAAATGCCCAATATCTCCCAAAAATGGATAAAATCCATTAGTTACAGGCATAAAATCAATTAAAAAATCCAAACTATATAATAAAAACCCAACATAAATTAAATTTAGGGTGAAGCCCCTTTTGGTGCACACTCCTAGTCATATGGGAGTCTTCCATATGGCCAGGCGTTAACCTCCCGGGCATGCTAGTTGTCCTGGCTCCTGGTCCTGTGTCACGGTCATAGAACCGGTGACTAACCACGTACACCTGCGCGCCCTATTCAGATTAGGTCCGTGTCACATGGGATTTTCCAAGATCCACGAGCTAATCTCTATCCGCCAAGTGTCAGGCCATATGGTATGTCAATACACCCATGGGCTGGGGCTAGGCCCTAGCCCTTTCCGCCTCCGACCACACGTTTGATTAAACTTAAATATAATTTCCGCCATATAGCTATTAAGAACCAATGGTGGAGCGGGTGGTTAGCCCGGTCCTGCCAGTCCATAGCTTGGAGGAGATCGAGGGTTCGACTCCGGTGGAGACCCCAATATTTTACACAAACCAACAACCAATAGAGGGATGCCATGTGTCAAACGTCGGGTGGTCCATGTGTCTGCCACGTACCCTGCCACCTGTCTCCCAGTCGTCACCGTACCTTCCCTGTCAACCTACTGACGTCAACCTGTGCCACATGTCACCCTAACAGTGGTGACATGTGTCACCCATAGATTGGTCCAATTCAATTGGCGTACACCCTATCACCTTCCATGTGTCTTCTCCAGGAGATGCCACGTCAGTTGTACAACTATACGGTCTGTACAATCATCCTGCCATGTGGCACTGTATGGACTGTACAATCACCCTTTTTTTTTTGCCTGTTTGGGTTTTCGAACATAATGTGATATCTTTCGCATACAGATCCCGTTTGACGAAGTAAATATATGGCCGGAATCAGGAAAACGTTATGAACGCAGTGTCGTTGGTTTCATCAGATTCTATGCATCTTCATTTTTAATCCTTTTTTAGCCCTGACAGGCTCCTGGATCTGATTCTATATCAATATCATATGTGTCCTCCTAGGTCACCGAGTGCGAACTATAATTGTCCCACTGGCCCTTGACCTGATCCACCATTCGACGTCATAGCTTTCGAACGCGATGATCCAAAATGCGGTCCATCTCAGCTGTGAGCACCCCCTCATCTGATACCTACAAGGAACTCATGTCAATAGCATGTGTAGGATCACTAATATAATGTCTCAAAACAGATACATGAAAAATATCGTGCATACGCCTCAAGGAATCAGGCAAGGCTAGTCGATAGGCCAGGGTCCCCTTTCTCTCCACAATCTTGAAGGATCCCATGAACCTAGGAGAGAGTTTAGCTCCCTTTCCAAACTTCATCGAACTCTTATGCGGTTTAACCCACAAGAAGACTTGATCGCCGACCTCGTAACTATGGTTGACACGACACGCATTGGCATAACTCTTTTTTCGATCCTGCACTTCTTTAATCCTTTGTCTTATTGTTTGCATTTGCTCTTCCATTTCTTGGATCTCTTCTAGTCCCACTAGGACCCTATCTTCAAGTCGATCCCAACTCAAAGGCACCTAACATGGTCGCCCATAAAGAAAATCGAAAGGTGCCATCTTAATGGTGCTCTGGTAACTGTTGTTGTAAGCGAACTCCACTAGTGGCAAGAATTCTTAACAACGCTTTTGTTGGTCCATCACGTACATGCACAACATTTCCTCCAAGGTTTGGTTCATTCATTTGGTCTATTCGTCAGTCTCTAGATGATACACAGTACTAAAGTTAAGTTGGGTTCCCAAGGCCTCTTGGAAACTCATCCAAAATCGTCCAGTAAACAGCGATCCTTGATCGGATATAATCCTCTTAGGCATGCCATGCAGCCTCACAATATCACTATTGAAAACTCTAGCTATGTTAGGTGGCTGATACGTCGTATGCACAAGAATAAAGTGAGCACACTTCGTCAGTGTGTCTACTACTACAAAAATTGAGTCATGTCTCCTTATCGTTAGTGGCAATCCAACAATAAAATACATCAAAATAACCTCCCATTTTGATTTTGGAATAGCATGTGGTTGTACTGATCCTGCTGGGTGTCTATGTTCAGCCTTTACCTGCTGACATTCTCGACATCTGGCCACATAGTTGACTATGTCGGCCTTCATTCCCTTCCAGAAGAATAAGGGTTTAAGGTCTGCCCTCATCTTCATGACTCCCAGATGAGCCATGTATACTTCTCTACGATCCTCGCTTAGGATCAACATCCTCAACTCCTCGCTTGGCAGTATGTAGACCTGACTTTTAATCCTCAATAATCCATCTCTATCAAATGAAAAACCCTCAAATCATGTTACCATCATTGTGTTTTGTCTGATAAAACCCTCAACCTCTTTGTACCAGTCATTTTCACGTTGTAAAGTTAGAATATTTTCACGTAGATTCATCTGAAGAGGCAACACCAAAAAGACACGTGGTCTTCGACTCAATGCATCCGCCACTCGGTTCATTGTTCCTTTTATGTAGGTAATCTCAAATTTGCACTTGCTAAGCAATTCTGACCAACATCGTTGTCATGCATTCAGGTCATTTTGTGTAAATATGTGTTGTAGTCCACAATGGTCAGTCTCTAGTTCAAATTTTCATCCCACAAGGTAGTGTCTCCAAACCTTCAAGGCATAAACGATGGCTAATAACTCCCAATTATGCATTGCATAGTTCTCCTCATGCCTTCTCAGTTTCCTCGAAATGTAAGAAATCACTTATTCGTCTTGCATCAAGACTCCACCTAAGCCTTCCTTGGATGCGTCAGTGCATACCAGGAAGTCTGTGTCCATGTCAGGGACCTTTAGTATTGGTGCGGTTGTCAACAATTCCTTGAGCCTCTGAAATGCTTCTGCACATTTCTCGGTCCAAACAACTTCTTGTTCTTCTTCTGCAACTCTGTGATTGGATTTTCTATCTTCAAAAATCCCTCGACGAACCATCGATAGTATCCTGCTAAACCCATGAAGCTATGCACTTCCGGGACATTCGTAGGCACAAGCCATTCAATAATAGCCTCGACCTTGGTTGGATCCATGACGATGACTTCGCCAAAGATGACATGCCCTAAGTAGTGAATATTCGATTGATAAAATGAGCATTTGGACAACCTCCCATACAATTTGTGCTCTCCCAGACACTATAGTACCAAGCACAAGTGCTCATCATGCTCCTCCATCATCTGAGAGTAGATCAAAATATCATCAATGAACACTTGGATGAACTTGTCCAAGTACTCGCGGAACACCTCGTTCATCAAACTCATAAATACCCCTGGGGTGTTTGTCAGTCCATACGGTAAAATAGTAAACTCGTAGTGTCCAAACCTCATCTTAAAGGCAGTTTTAGGGACTTCATCCTCCTTGATCCACAACTGGTGATACCCTGATCGCAAATCGATCTTAGAGAACATTGTCGCACCCTTCATTCAATCGAATAAATCATCAATTCTCATCAATGGACATTGATTCTTGATCGTAGCCTTGTTCAATTGATGACAGTCAATGCAAATCCTCCATGATCTGTGCTTCTTTTGTATGAAAACAATAGGTGCACCCCATGGTGACACACTAGGACGTATCAAACCCAGGTCCAAAAACTCTTTCAGTTTCATTTTCAACTCTTTTAACTCTGGAGTCGACATCTGATAAGGTGTTCTTGCTATCAGTTCAGTCCCTGGTTTTAGGTCTATGGTGAACTCCAATTCTCTCTCCAGTAGCATTCCAAGTAATTCCTCCGGAAATACGTCTGCAAACTCTCTCACCACCGGAAGGTGTCCTACACCTTTTGCTACTCCCTTCTCATTTAACGCAAGGATCGCATAAATATTGTACCCCTTGCGCATGATCTTCCGTAGCTATAAGGAAGATACAAACCTTACGGAAACTCCCTGGTTCCATCCTACAATAACACATATTTGTCCCTCATCATCGACCAAGCTCAACCATTTTGTCTTATAGTTGAGTATCGCCACAAGAGATTCCAACCAGTCCATACCAAACACAATTTCATAAGATCCTAAGATCGTGACGTGTAGGTTGGTCCTGGTGACAACTCTCCCAGGTTAAGGATACAACCCATAACCCTTCCTCCAACCTTCTGTTTGGCTCCTGAATCCATCTCCACAAAGCTAAACTCATCCTGTTCGACTGCCTTTACCTTAATCCTTTTTTGCACTGTACCAGAAATGAAACCTTTAGTGGCACCAAGATCTATCAAAATACTAACTGTCTGATCAACGAAAGTACCTATTGTCTCAAGAACAGTCAACTTGTGCTTTTCCTGGTGGTTATTTACTGCTGCATGAATCTGATGGGCCTTGCCCATATCTCCCACAGTAGTGGGTCCAGCTAATCCATACGCTCTAGTCCTCTCCACAGGGCGGTTGTGTGGTAGTGTGGATCCCCACACGTCCAACACCCATTCTTCAGTCCATTACTCCTAGTAACCTGAATTCGAATATGAATTCTCATAATAAGGCCCAACTCGAACTTCTTGACCTTAAGGTTCTACGGAACTTGGTGCAGAGCATAACAAAGTAGCTCCAAAACGGGCCTTGTACTCGGGCACCAAGTGGCTTACCTCATCGCAAGGCGTCGAACTCATTGAGATGATGCTCAATGAATTCCTTAGAACATACCTCTCCTGGAACCGTCCCTTGAACAATTCCCATGACATGTCACCGATGGCCAAGTTAAAAAGGGGCAGGAGCATCTTCCACCATAAAAGAGCGCTCCCCTTTAGTTGAAAAGCCATCCAATGGACCTTCATACTGGAGGTCGTAAATGTGAAGTGTGAAGCACATGCCTTGCTCTAGAACTATGATTTGACGACACCACCATCCGTGATACTCGTGGATGCTAGAACTCATCGCTCTCAAGATCTCAGAGGATGCTAATGATACTAGCTAAAGTGTGATGTGGACCCTCAGGGGCACCCTCTAAATGTGATCTCCATGAGGGAAAGTTAAGGTTTTTACTTAACACATGGGTTAATACTCATGATTTTATGGTAGTGGAAAGCCTAGCGATCCACAGCCACAGGGTTGAACCCGCTCTTATACCACATGTAACACCCTCCCGTTTCGTACAACAACAAACCTCTTATAACAAGTGCAATTTTTTTTTTTATGCATGTGTACAACGGTAATAAATATATTCTACTCTACATCGCAACACAATGACAAACAAGACGCATGCAATTGTGACCACAACATAACGACCTAAGATGCACATCAAGCATCCGGAAGCAAAGAATGACAATCAACCGACAATAAAAATAAGACTGACTACATGCTCGTCCTAGCCTGCAATAATTAGAACCTCGAGGACACATAATCAATGCTCAAGCCCAGGTTCCCATCAATTTTGACCATTTAAGGTCTCACGGCTAGTGACTTTTCTGAGGAACAAGGAGGTGTCTACATCCCACTAGCGCAATCAAACCAAGCAACTAGCTAAATCAATAGCATCATCGATCATCCAAACCATCAATTAACCAAGGCGCAAGGTTTTCCCCTCTTCATTATCAATCATCATCAACATTTAAATTCATGGTGCACAAGATTCCAATCACATAAATGCAACCATCCATCACATTAAAATTCATTTGGTCCAAGAAGTCTAATAACCATACAATCATTCCTTACAACATAAATTCACTGCGCGCAAGAAGTCTATTGTCTAAATGATCAAGAATCAACATTTCTCCAAGGCACACAATTGATCTAATCATTGAATTCAACCATAATCAACATGAAGAAAACATTTGTGAGAACTGTTAATGCCAATAGTCATAGAGAAATTCTATGTGTTTTATTTTTAATTTTTTTTAAGTATCTAAACTAACACTTAACTTGATGATGGTTATAACTAGATAAGAATTTTTAAGTTTTCCTTATCATACAGTTCAAGAGTAAGAATATCATTATTATTGTGAATCATCTAATTGCATTGATCACTCTTCCAGCATTAACACTAATTAAAAAAAAGGCCTCACAATTCTTCTATCTTAAACGAGAACCACATAGATACGCAATCATAACAACAATTAGGTGTACAAATTTGAAGATTTAAATGATTGAATTACCTTCCTACTTAAGGACTTATCCAGTCAATTTGCAGTTAGTGGTACATTTTAGTATTTACATTTTATTCATTTAGTACTCTTCCTCTCTATAAAATCTCCTCCAACCTACACATAATACCCATTTCTGTTCTAGAACCTTATATAGATAAGGGAGTTTCTTACACCCAACTATTAGGTAAATAGCATCCATCACAACAATTATCCTTAATAACTAAAATTGTCATCTCATGCGTACATCTAAAATAGTGGAGATTTAAGGATACAAAGGAAGTAATCCCCTTCATCATTGAATGACACCAGTTACAAGGTAAGAAGGGTGGAATAAAATATATTTTTACCAATTGGTTTCAAAGGTGAAAAGTAATAAATTTTTCATAGCAACGTGTGGAGAAGGTTGTTGGAAGAAAAATTAAAGAAAGGAAATTCTTTGAATAGTAAACAAGTCAAGGAAGAGTATCTAGCCAGGGAAGATTCCCCCTAATTTTTGCTAGTTAAGAAGTGATATTCGCACCAGAATTTGGTACATGCACACTTCCCTTAAAGGTTAATGTAATTTGGTCGCTGAGACTTGGTAATATAAATGTTCTATTTAAAAGGAAAAAAATTAACTCACTGTCATAAACATTAAAGGTGTGGAGGCTTTTGGCATGGGGTGAAATCGATGCTCTTCACATCAGCATCCACAGACCTACCAATTGATAGTTACCAGAACACCACCTTTACCCATGTGCACTTGAATTCCAGTTGTGGTTAGTACATCAACATTTATAACACATGGACTGGCCTACCTTTACACAACACGTCCTACCTTTAAAACGCATGGACTGGCAGGGTGGATGGCTTTAAAAATTTTGTGGTGTAATTATTGGAACCCATTACAGATGTTATGGGTAAACCAGGTAAAAATTCCCTTAAATTAAGTGGCGGCCTCCAGCTATAACACTACTCATTCCAGCCAAAATATTGCTATCCGTGTGTGTAAATGAAGGACTGTGGGTGAGCATTATGTGACAAGTTTTAACATTGGGTAGATACATGTGTAATCTTACCATTGGACAGGTTAAATTCAAACCAAAGTAAAGAAAATTGTCGACACAACATTAATCCAATCCAGTACCATTTTAATCATAGAGATAAATTAATCTTTTGTGTTGAAATTACAGGCACAAGAAAATCACTGCTAAGAAAAGTAACATAGACAGGATTTTTTATAGAGTTTTCAATAATTTAAAGCATAGCAATTCCCAGTCCAAAAACTAAATTCACTGACAGAAATAACAAATTTATTTTTTTTGTGTGTGTGCTCATTCCAGCATGAAAATTACCTGGACGCAGATAGGCAATGGAGTTGTTTTCGCGTTTCAAGGATACCAACACCAAGCTGATAAAAATTTCATCCAAGATCAACGCTGGGTTAAAATTGATCCCTCCAAAATACACACGGGGTAAATATGAGACAACACGAGATAAAAACAACCGAGGAAAAAACTTTACACAACAAATACAATCAATGCCAAGCTAACACCGAGGAAAATTTACACGGCAAATATAGTCAATGCCAAGTTAACACCGAGGGACAAATTTACACAACAATTACATGGTTTAATGCAGAAAGGGGGCAGTAAGTCAATCAATAAAAATATTAAAAATTTCAACTGCAGGCCAGGAAAAAAAACACAAATTGCTTGCGCAATACTAGGATACCATTACATGTCGGAAAAAACTTCCTCCAAGAACAATGTGGGTTAAGTTGATCCACCAAGTAAAGACAAGGTAAAGAAGACAATGACGAACCTAACCTAGCCGACGGTGAAGAACAGCTTCGCCAACAATCACGTTGGCAGAGTTAGACAATCGCTTCAAGGCGTGATACAATAATTGTTGAGTACAACATCAGAGGTAGCTGACGGATGGGATCGTCCTTCGCTTCACCATCCTTGCACAGAAAAGAAGGGTGTTGATATCCATAGGTATTTTAACGCTAAGGCAACAAACGTAGATCAGGCTCCTAGTTGACTACTCAGGCGAGGACTGGCGAGCTAGGGACGAGGGTTAAACAACCTCAAGGTCAAAAACTACACACACGACGGTTGAAACATGCGAGAAAACAAGGCCAAAGGAGACGAAAACCAAGGATCTAGGCTAAGAAAATTCAGCTATCAAGACAAACATCCATTCTACTTACATAATCAATCATGCAGATCCAATCATAAAACCTACAACATTCTACCATTCAAATGAAGGAAGCGTATCGTTGCCTGTTCACCCGCTCCGATTGGCGTCCCACTCTCTGTGAAACTCTCACTCGCTGACCGTCGAGACTACATTGGTACCTCCCAGCCAATGCTAGGGGTACTCTTCCTCCCCCTTAGGGACCTGAGCCACAAATAGGCCTCACACACTATAACAACCCTAGTAGAATATATACTTAGGGATTATTAAGTAAAAGATTTATTAGGTAATTAATTTTTCCTAACATGTTAATAACTAAACAAAGATTGGTCTAATGATATTAATTAAGTATTGATTAATTAATTAAAGGTTATAATTTTGATTAATTAATTAATTAATTAACTACCTATTACATTCAATAACATGTGTATTAAATTTTAAAAGGACAATAATTTTAATTGGTAAATTAAAGGATTACGTATACGGAGGGGATAAGCAACATTAATACATAAGGATAAGGAGCATTAATAAATAAGGATAAGGAGCATTAATAATAGGATAAATCATTAATAATCGGATAAGGTAATGAATGTGTAGATAAGGTAATAAATGAGGAGAAAGGGCGATGAAGGAGGGATATGAGGGGAGGAGGTTTACGAAGCAGGGATTATCATTCTACGGGGGGATTTTATTGTGGAGGGGTTTATCTTGGAATGCACAGAGGAGAGTTTGAGTTCTATAGTCGAGAAGGGTTAGTACAGGGGGCACCGGTTTGCTGGGGGTTTTGGGCATGGGGGCCAGGATATCCATATGGTATCCTGGAGCTAGGTAGTTGTCCTAGTTGGCAGGGTGGAAACTCGGTTTTGGGAAGAGTTGGTCTGTGGCTTCAAGCTGGGCAACGTAACAATAGGAAGGTCAACAAGGCAAGTGGAAAGCAGAGGGTTAGCATTAGACCAAGGTATTTTAAACTTACGTATTTTTTGTATTCTGTTATTAAATTAATATTCGTTGATAAATTTAACATGTGTATGTGCTAAATTAAAAGGAATTATTGAATTTTTTGAAATCAAGTAGAATTTATTGTTATGTTTGTGTAATTAATTAATGTTAAATTTATTCGGCTACTACACATGGTATCAGAGATTTTTGTTTGAAATTTGGGCCTGAGGGCCAAAGCTCCAAGCTCTAGCTGCAGCTCCGCCTAACCTGCAAACCAAACATAACAATTTTAACACAAATATAAAAATAAATGAAATAAATATTGAAAATGTAAAAACAAATATCACAAAAAAAAACAAGTATTAGAGAAGCTCCTAATACAATGGATAGATATTTCCTCTTGAATAGAGTGTGCACAACCCCTACTGCATCTCGACATACTAAAACAAAGCTTCAATTATCTTCAGAAAATGCATATCGGGAGTTAGGACCAACAACGGTGATTGTTGATAACCCAAATAACCATTAGATTTCATAGAGGATAGCCCACATTTGTCCTAATATATAACAAGAAACTAGGGTTGTTACAGTTATTCAATCAAGATTTCTTTCCTCGAATGTGAATCAGAATGTTTTATGTGAATTTGCTTCCCAAAAATTTATAAGTAGGGAAAATACAGACAAAGATGTAAATAACTATTATTTTCATTAAACCAAGGCTTTGTAACGAAGAAAAGCACTCAAATAGGAGGTAATCTTCAAAAAAAAAACAAATCCAATTGTCCGAGAAATTGGAAACAATCTTAAATTGACTAGGCAAAGTCCAGTTCTTGATTCCCAGAGCACATACACGAATAGAAGGCTACATGATCGAGCCTAACCTTTGAAATTTTGCCAGTTTCCAAGCAATCGGTAGAAGATATAATAAAAATAAAAATTTAATGTTTAAACATAACTGTAAGCATGCTCAATCAAAGCTACATATCTTTACCCAAAAACACACCTTGATAGGGCCATAGTTAATGGCTTATATTTACCATTGGACCATCTTTTTACATATCCTACAGGTTTTCATAGAACATTTATGTATGTTTTCCATAAAACACATATACACTCCTAGGATTTCAACATTTTTTGCCTGATTCTTTAAAGGATCGTAGATTTGACCAAAGCTCTCCACATCTGGAGAAAAATTAAATACTTAAAACTATACTTACTATCTAGTGGGGGAAACAAAGAAACAAACAATAAAAACAAAGGAAGCAAAATACAGAAAAGAAAATACAGTTACCTTGTCAAAATATTATAATCCTTCCTTACAACGAGATGAAATGTCCAAACCTAACACGCCTTACTGGATTGAAATAGCCTCGCCTCGAACAGGGCCAAACGTCTTGAAATTTTAGAAATAACAACTCGAAGAAGAGCAAATTTTCAGAATTTGTTGCTCAAGCTTAAAAAACAACCAAATCATTAAAATTCCCCATCTTAAGTTGTAAGAAGCCCGAAATTTTGAAGTTCTCAACGCCTGGGGTCAAAGACATACAAATTTCAGAACTTTACTACCGTTGCCTGAAAAATGCTAAATCTTAAATATTTTTCGACTATTTCACTCGGATAAGTACTAATCTTCAAAATTTTCACCTTCTCGCCTCGGATAAGAGAAGACCTACAAGTCTTCGCCTACTGAAGACCGCACAAAAATAAATCGCCTCCAAAAACACACAAAAAACACAAATCTTCACAGAAAACGACACTATGAGATTCAAAATAAACCTCTTCGAAGAGGCATCAGCTGCACAACATAAGCTTCATCCTTACACCGCGTGAGGCATAGGTTCTGTCCCTTAGTTTCTCTGCATCACCAACTCTCAACGTTTCAACATCTAACTTTTACAAAAACTGACATAAAACATGAACATACAAAGAGGCGAGAGGCGGCAGAGGAAAGAGGAGGAAGTGAGGGAGCGTTAGGGTTAAGGAAGAGCTTAGGTTTTTGGTACTGAGAGCCAGAGGTCGGGCACGTGCACCTCATGCTAGAAGCCGGACCTTAAAGGCTGCCAATGAATGCCACAAAGCACATTAAACTCTCGCCAAACTGTGAGTAAGATTTTTTTTATATATAATTATATTATCATTTTTTTTATATTTTAATTTTTAGTTTTATTAATTTATAAAAAAAAAAGTATTAATAGGTTTTGAATGACTATATTATTATTTTTATATATATATTATTTTTTAGTTGTAATAATTTATTTTAAAAGTATTAATATGCTTGTCTGAATTTAAATTATTTAAAAATATATAAATATATATAATTATGAGTTTTAATTTAAATAATTTAATAATATAGGGCTAAGTATAAATTTTAGAGGTCCATGGGTTTTGAACCCAAGACCACCCACCAAGCGAAGCACCTTAAAAATAACACTAACACCAACGCGCCCTCATAAGTCTTTACAAATAAATTCTTTTACTTAATTAGATTAATGGTAACACTGTCGGGATAATATTAGTATTATTATCAGGAAGATACATTATGAAGATTAAGACTAACTGGCTTATTACCTAACCTAATGATCCGGAGCCAGCTAACTGAGTTGAATCATAATTAGTGAATGCACTGGAAATCAAGGTAAAGGCTTATTTAGCATTGTTGATCTTTGTATCCCAAGTATAAACTCTAATTGTTCAAGCGTCTGGTTCACGAGACCGTACACACAACTCATCGAGCTAAGCGCCAAGTCCCTCCCCTCCATTCCACCAATCAAAGTCAATACTAAATCTCAATGCAACATTCGACAATGCCAACACTACGCGCCAGGGAAAATCTCACGAGTCAAGCACCGGAGGATATTTAGTTGTAAGCGAAAAGTAAAAAGGACTTAGACTAGGACAAACAGGAAGGAGGCAACATATGCACTAGGAGAGTAAGCATAGGAAGCGGCGAGTATGGCGCAAGGCTAGCATAACTACAGGGAAAGGGAACCAATAGGATTTTTTTCATAGGGGCGAAGAAATCAATCTTAGATGCTTAATCCTAACCCTAACCCAGCCAATCCCCTAAAGGAGTAATGTTTGTTTATAGACAAGTAAAGAAAACTTACGCCTAAGCCTGTTTCTAGTTTGAGTAGCACCAATTTGAAATATCCTGGAACTCACCCTAACAACTTGGGTTGATGCAGGTTAAAGCATACAGGATGGTCAGGATTCGAGGGAGTCAAGGTAGGGGAGCGTCGTCGCAAGCACCGCCAACACTGCCAGTGCCACCACCACCATCGCTCGAACTATCCCTCATACTGCACTCGTTGGAAGCCATAAATGAGACTTTAAATGGGCAATAACCAGTAGGGACTGAAGTGGAACCCCCACCATCTGGAATGGGTAATCCAGAAGCGTCAAGGGATTCAGGGGGAGGACCTCCACCCAAAGACATCACGCAAGAATTGTAGAAGATCAAACTTCCAGAGTTTGTCAGGGGTCGCGCCAATGAACGTGTAGAAGCATGGTTGGAAGGCATGACAAGGTGTTTTGCCTTAAAGGACTATGCATCCAACTCAAAGGAAAAGATCAAAAATTTTCAGTTAAGAGACAATGCCTTGAACTGGTGGGGCAACTTGGAAAGACAACTGCACCTTACCCCAGACACAGTATCTTGGGAACTTTTCGAGGAGAGGTTCCAAAGGAAATATCTACCAGAATACTACAAGGAACAACAGGTAAGGGCATTTTGTGCCTTAGTACAAGGAAATAGAACTATAGAAGAATATGAGATCAGATTTATGGAACTGGTCAAATATGTTTCGTATATGGATAATGACCAACGAAAGGTAGAGCGCTTCGTCTATGAATTGAACCCTAAAATAAGAGCTATGGTGCGGATGTGGAAACTGTCTTCAGTAGCAGAAGCGGTGGAAAATGCGCGTTATGCGGAGGAACACATGAACTTAACCGGGGGTACAAGACCGACTTTTCCGCATCGTCCTGGATTTGTAGGGAAGGCCCCGAGGAAATTTCCTAGGGGAGGGGGCTCAAGGCCACCGCCATATGGTAACAAAGTCGCTCCAAGGATAGTAGCCGCAAGGATTTCAATGGCAAGGAGTGCAACATCTCGTTCATCGCCAATGGCGCAGACAGGTCCATGACCATCTTAGGGAACATCTAGTAGGGGTAGGGGTTCTAGGGGAAGGAACTCATTTCAGAGACAGTCACATAACAGTGCACAAGTTCAATCTTGTGTTACCTATTGGGGGTGTGGAGGACCCCATTACCAGCGTGACTATCCAGAGTTACAATCAGGGTTTGTGCATAGAGAAGGAAAGGCATCGATGGGAAGAGCAAGTAACAACCACCAGATTTACGTAGCGGTTAATAATCACCAGGCCGAACATCAATCCATGGTGGTGGAGTCATCAGGTACGCTAAATCATATCAATGTCAAGATTTTGTTTGATTCTAGTGCGAAAGACAGTTTCATTTCACCATCTGCATTAGAAAAGAGTGGGTTGGCAACCTACGAGCACGATGACTTTAAACAAGTCGAGATGGATTCAGGGGAAAAACAAGTAGTAGGACCTAGTGTCGATAATTGTATAGTAGACCTGGGAGTGTGTTCTACCAGGTTGAAGGTATACGCCATAGCTCTTGGGGAATATGACCTAATCATTGGAATGGATTGGTTAGCAACTCATCGAGCTTTGGTAGATTGTTTCACAAAGAGGGTGCTTTGTGTCGACGATGAAGGAAGACCAGTAGAGATCCAAGGTGTACAGAGAAAAGTGTCGTTACGCTTTATATAAACTATGAAGGTTAAGCGATGCTTGAGGCAAGGTTGTCAAATTTATGTAGTGGAAGCAGTGAATGAAAGGAAGGGACCCTCATTGGATCAGTACTCGGTATTGTCAGAATTTAAAGATGTTTTTCCGAACGAGTTACCAGGGTTACCTCCTGAGAGGGAGATTGATTTTACCATTGAGATAAAACCTGGTGCAGAACCAATCTCCAAGACTCTATATAGGATGACAGTGCCGAAACTTTGTGAATTGCAAATGCAGTTGAAAGAGTTACTGGACTTAGGGCTAATAAGGCCCAGTGTTTCACCTTGGGGCGCACCGGTAATTTTTGTAAAGAATAAGGATGGATCCTTACGACTGTGTATAGACTACAAGGACTTGAACCGTGCTACAATGAAAAATAGGTACCTGATGCTGTGAATAGATGACCTCTTCAATCAAATGAAAGGATCGGCGGTATTCTCAAAGATTGATTTGCGATCAGGGTATCATCAGTTAAGGATTAAGGAAGGTTATATCCCAAAAACTACCTTTTGAACTTGGTTTGGACATTACGAGTTTGTTGTAGTACCTTTCGGATTGACCAATGTGCCAACAATATTCATGAGCCTCATGAACAGCGTATTTCAGAAGTGCTTAGACCGTTTTGTACAAGTCTTTCTAGATGACATCCTCATCTATTCCAAGAATGAAAGAGAACATGAGGAACACTTGCGAATAGTGTTTTCCTGCCTTAGAGAGAACAAATTGTATGGGAAGTTGTTGAAGTGTTCCTTCTTCCAAAAAGAGATCCACTATTTAGGTCATATATTTTCCGGCGAAGGAATCTCTGTGGACCCAGAAAAGGTAAAGGCCATTATGGAGTGGCCAGTGACAAAAAATGCCCACGAGGTGAGAAGCTTCATGGGGCTAGCAGGTTATTATCAGAGATTTGTGGAAGGATTCTCAAAAATAGCAAAAACCATCACCACTTTGCAATGCAAGGGGGTCAGGTATGAATGGACAAAAGAATGTGATAGTCCATTCATTGAGCTTAAGAGGTTACTAACCAGTGCGCCAATTCTACGAGTGTCAGATATGGAAAAGGACTTCACGGTCTGCAAGGATGCCTCAAAGCAAGGGTTGGGGGCCGTGCTAATGCAGGATGGAGGAGTGATAGCCTATGTGTCAAGGAAGTTGAAGAAGTACGAAGAGTTATACACGACTCATGATTTAGATTTGGCAGCTTTAATGCTAGCTCTAAACATTTGGAGGCACTATCTTGTGGGGCAGAACTTTGAACTCAAAATGGACCATCAAAGTTTAAAATATCTCTTCACTCAAAGAGATCTGAATTCTAGGCAAAGGCGATGGAGTGAGTTTATGAGTGAGTATGATTTTGGTATTTTGTACATCAAGGGAAAGGAAAATGTGATCGTTGATGCCTTGAGTAGGAGACCACATATATTCTCCTTGGTAACCTTAAAGGTCAATTTGAGGTAACATGTGTTAACACAACTCCAATGAGACAGTTGGTATTTAAAGGTTACTTCAAACCTCCAGAGCGGGAGGCAGTTAGATCCAAAGTATGAAGGATATAATCTAGAAACAAATGGACTGTTAAGATATCGAGGAAGGATGTACATCCCTGAGAATGGGGATATTCGAAGCATCATACTGAAGGAAACCCATAGAACACTTTATTGTGCGCATCCAGGTGTGAAGAAGATGTACGCAGATATGAGGAGGCTCTTCTTCTAGGTAGGCATGAAGCATGATGTAGTCCATTTCATCACCAAATGCCTGGAGTGTCAACAAGTGAAATCCGACCACCATCACCCGGCAGGCCTCCTACAACCACATGATGTTCCTATGTCCAAATGGGAAGTCATCTCTATGGATTTTGTTGTGGGGTTGCCACTCACATCCCATAGACACAATGCCATTCTTGTGATAGTGGATAAGTTAACCAAGAGTGTTGATTTTATTTCAGTTAGAGACACTTACGATGTCACTGATGTGGCATGTGTGTTTGTAAGTGAGGTCATCTATTTGCACGAGATACCTAAGAAGATAATTTCCGATAGGGACTCGAGATTCACTTCTAGGTTTTGGTCAAGTTTACAGTCAACATTGGGGACTCAGTTGAACTTAAGAACAACTTATCATCCTAAAACATATGGGAAAACTGAGAGAGTAAATCAAGTCATGGAAGACATGATTAGGATGTATGTAATGGATAATCAAACCCAGTGGGAGAAGTACCTACCTTTGGTAGAGTTTGCCTACCATAACAATTATCATAGCTCCATCGGAATGCCACCCTACGAAGCTTTGTATGGGAGGCCATGCAAAATTCCATTGAGTTGGGAGATAGACTAGAAGACCGAGTAACAGTTGGGCCAGAATTGATTCAAGAAATGGAAGAACAGGTGATTCAGATTAAGCAGAGACTAAAGGAAGCACAGGATAGGCAGAAAAGATATGCGGATGCACACAGGACCGACCGAAGTTATGAAGTGGGAGACCATGTTTTCATTCATATCAGGCCTAATAAGAGTACCATACGGTTCAGGAAGGGGACAAAGTTGTCACCTCGATTTATAGGACCATTCAATATCCAAGAGAAAATTTGGCCCGTTGCATATCGTCTCATACTGCCACCCCACTTGCATAAAACTCATAATGTATTTCATGTATCTGTTTTACGTCATTATGTTGCTGATGAATCACATAAACTAAATTGGAAGGAATTGCAGGTATCAGACATGGGAACCCTCACAGTAGAACCGTTACGCATATTGGACCGTAGATTCCGACAGCTCAGGAACCGTCTGGTAGACCAAGTTAAGGTCCAGTGGGACAAGTATAGTCCAGGATCTGCTACTTGGGAAGACACCGAGACACTACGACGAGACTATCCCTCACTTTTTTGACCACCTCGAGAACATGTTTCTCGAAGGTTGGGTGTATGTAACACCACATTTTGACTTAGACAGCCAGGATTACGTGAGGCCTATATACTTTATTTTCTAGTCACAATGAAACTATTAAGTGATACACCTAAACTTTAAATGTATGAACTTTTATGTATGATCAAATGTTATTGATGATGATGTAGGTAATGCGATCTATTATGTGAATGTAAATTTTGTGAATGTTTAAATGATTATTGATGATGATGTATATGATACGACATATTGTGAGAATGAAGAATTTTATGAATGTTTAAAATACTACTAGAATGATGTTAGATATGATCCAATCTATTTTGGCAAATGATAATCTTATGATTGGGTGTCGAAATTGAATTATGGGATATTATGAGATATATTTCTAACTGGAAAACTTTCATGTTAATTTATTGGTACAGGGATACCAAATTGAAATGATGATAGTGTGCAATTACATGATGATAATGCATAGAAGTGTATGAGTTTGTGTTACAGACTAATCTGCAGGTTATGGGCTATGAAATAGCCAAGGGGTAAAGATGATGAAAGTGGATA
>ML812407.1:144804-157675 GCA_009831015.1 Picea engelmannii
CCGAAATGAGGTAGTTTTCAATACCACCCCCCATCCACATGTCTCCTCCCTATTCCAGAGGACTCCCCCCCAAAAAAAACTGCTTACCGCCTCAGGGGGGGTCCGGAATACCACCAATCACAAAAGAAAACTGCTTTTTCAATTTTTTGCCAATTTTGCCTGTTTCACTATGTCTTCTTTCAAAACGGATTCTGGGCAAATGAAGATGGATTTAAAAAATCAGAGAGAGTTTTTTTCTCATCACGGTCTGAAGAAAAAAAAACTCTCTTAGTTTTTGCACTGGAACTATGAGAAAGGAGAATAGAAGCCATCTTTAAGACCCTTTTTTTTCCAGATTTTTACTTTTCCGTTACAGTCCTGATTTTGCGGGAGCTGTTACGGCCAGCAAGGGATGAATTTGGAGAAACCGAAGGAGGTTTTTTTCCAGAACATGCCCATATACAATAAAATCCTTTAGTTTTTTCCCAGGTGTCATCGTTGAAGAAAAACACATGTCTGTTCGGACCCCTTTTTCGCAGAAAACTGGTCCATCTTTCATGGCAGACAATTACAAATTTTGTGGGATTGGTGGCTATTTTTGGCCGAGGTGGTTAAAAAAGACTCTCAAAAATTGTTAGGGGATCTCCCCTATTTAATGTAATGGTTGTTAATCTCACACCCAGGTAGGCTGGGAGCACTATAACTTCTATCAAGAGATTTTCCAAAAATATAAAGAAACATTTCAAAGGATTCTTGTATGTTAGCTATTGGTGAAGTTTTTTTTCCCTCGTCGTTGAATGTGTATATTCCTCTGTTATCATTTTGTTGTATGTCTGATCTTTTAAAAGGAGTTAAAGTTACAGGATTTATCTGTGCATACCCTTTTTTCTGACTTTTAAAAAATCTAAATGTTTGTCTTCTGATTTTTTGGTGAAGAAATCCTTAAATGCTTCTTTACTGTGATTGATAATCTCACATTTTTTGCTAATCCATCACTTATTCACAAAGAATACAATAGTTTCATTATCTCGCCCTGTGAAAAGACTTCTTATAAACTGTTATTTGATCTCTACTTTGTGAACATACCCCATAGCCCAATGGTCTTGTTTTGTTGTATCAACCAGAAAACCCCTAGAACATAACCCTATTCTGCATAGCTAACCTAATATTCTTTTCAAACAAAGCTATATCAGATAGAGAGATCCCTCTCTGAGTTTTGAATGGATATATCCAAGACTCGAAGTGGTTTTGATGTTTCCTCTGTGACTACCTCACAGCCTTGGGAAAATCACAGAGTGCTAACAGAATGGTGACTCCACTGGGGACCTCTCCCCGGTAGTACACTTCAAAGATTCATATCTGATCACTAATGGTGGACAGTGGCCAGACACAAGAAGGCTAAGATCATTGACCTTGCGACTCCAATCAGCTCCAGATAGTGCCAAAATCAAAGACTCCATTGGAGGAAGAACCTAAAGCATGGCCAAGCAACCTAGAAACACCAGGTACTCAAGCTCAAATTGCATTCAAGACATATTTGGTTTTATCTGCAATTATGTCTTGTCTTTTTCTAGGACTGATCAAAAGTATATGGCTGAAGATTACTTTGACCATCTATTAATTGATGAGTCTCAAGAGATCATATCCCTAATTTTAGATTATGAACATACTCATACACCTGTGCACACCCCAGATGCATCTGTAGAAAGCCTAGGTAGACATAAGCCCCCTGCTTTATCTCCTACTCTTGCGAAACCTCTGGATGGTTGTAAGCCTCTTGCTTCATCTCTTGTGCTTGCAAAAATCCCAGACCAATATCAGCCTCTAGATTTGCCTCCCATTCTCCATGACCTCCCTGTCAATTACATCAATAATCTACCTAGGTTTGATGGAGAAAATGGGAAGATCACTGCTGAAAAGCATATTCAAAACCTTGAGGATTTCCTAGACCTTTATGAGGTTGAAGATGATAATGTCTGTATCAGGATGTTTTCCCTGTCTTTGCAAGGTAAAGTTAAAAATTGGTTTAGAAATCTACCAGCTGCAAGCATTAGAAATTTTCATCAGTTCAAGCAAGTGTTCTTAGATAGGTGGGTGATCATGGGAAATGTTTTCCTCATCCTAGAAGAATACGACCACTTGAAAAGAAAACCTGGGGAAACGGTACAATAGTTTTCAGCAAGGTTCAATGAGGTGTATCGTTCAATACCTATGGGTGTAAGGCCACCTCCTGGTTTATCCAAATTGCATTTCCCATATGTCTTCAATCCTGAGATGGCATTCCAATTAAGAGAAAGGAACACTGCAAGCCTTGAAGAAATGCAGAACATTGCAGTTGATGTGGAGACCAACTTGTTGATCAAAAGGTCAAAGTTAAAAGACAAAGAAAAGGAGCAGTTGAAGTCATTAGAAGCTAAACTAGAGATTTTGGCCAGTGCCATGAAATAGATGATGCAGAGGATCAATAAGAAAGATGAGATTGTCATCCAAAGACATCATGGTCCATTGATTTCAGAGAAAGAAAATGTCACAGTTCCCAAACATTTTGCTACTCATCATTGGTACCATGGTTTTAATAATGATTCTTTCATGTATTCGATTCACAACACAGTCCAAGATGAAGCTCCATCCCAACTTGCTAAGGAACAACCAACTGATATGATGTGCATGTTTGACGACATTCCTTACTTGGATTATCCACCCAAGTGTGATAAGTATGATGATGAGCATGAGGTTGAAATAGAGGTGGACTATTCAAAGAAATCAGCAGCATGTCATTGGTAGGAAGAAGATTATTTACAGTTCAGATACAAAAATCATCCCTTGCAAAACAGTCATGACGACGATGAGGGAGAGACAAAAAATTTTAGAGTAAGGGAAAAATCTTTGCCCTTATGTTTCTCTTCTTTTCAATTTTTGAGAAGAAATTGTAAACAAGTTGGCATTGGTAAAGAGGGAGGATGTTCTGATCAACTAGGTGAAGATGCCCATGCTGATGTGGAGGTTGTTCTAAATCCAGAGTTGCAGCCCTTTACCTACTTTGATTTTCAAATTTCAAATGAAAGATTAAATCCTGAGGCAAATTATGAGTTAATCCAAAACAACTCTGTACCATTATGCTTTAATTCATTTAAGTTTTTGAAAAAGAATCTTGAGTATATGCTAAAGGATAAATGCACATAAAATCAAGAAGTTGCAGTGGAACCAATGCAACAGTCAGTTCAATTTCTATAAGATCCAATATCTGATGTGTTGGATGACTAGTGTTGTCAAATTATTCCCCCATCATCCATCTATGGGATAAAACGTTGTTATGATATTGACATGAATGGACAGTCAGCTTCATTGTCTTTTTCAGCAGAAGGATCATTTCAAAACCCATCAGGAAAGTTGCAACCATGTTAGGAAATGCATGAGGATAAAGATAACATAGATACAGTGCCAGAGCTTCCATCCAAAAATCAAGGAACATGTCATTTCTACCTTGATCCTGTAGCTACCTATATGGAGAATTTTCTCACTGTAGAGCCTCAATATTTCTCTGACATTACTTTTGTTTTTCAAGATTGTCGAGGTCTCTATGCTAAATATCAATCACGTTTTCAGCGGTGGCCTTTTCACTTTGCATTTTTGAGTCGATGGGCAAAAGGTCAAGCTACGCTTTTCACTGTGCTAACAAGTAGTCAAACAATCCTTTGGTCTCAACAACTACTTGATTGGATGCATTGGAATTATTGTATCATTTAGAACGATGAAATTGTCAGTAGTGTAGGGTAGGTAGCAATTTCAAATAAGCTCAACATTCTGAGCATCTCTTTTTCAGCAGGGTTTATCTTAATTTGGTTTCAGTTGCAAGATCAAAATAGGTACAAGTTACAGAATAAGATTTGGGATCAGCCCAATGGATAAAGCTCCGTTCTGCATGTTTAGCAGTCTGTGGTTCTTGACACCTCCTGAAAGAAGATTCCATCCCCAGGTGGAGCCACTGTTATAACCCTATAATTCATAGGATCATTTGTTGAATGGAAATTTTTCACTCTGGGTGTATAGGTTTGCAAATAATAGTCCATATCTGCAAATTATTTTCAAGGGAAATAGTTTACAAAATCCACATAATGCACTTATCCTAAGTTTTGTAAGCAAATATGACTTTGCGCTCACAGAGTAAAGACAACACATAAATGAACGGTGGAGAGGTTGACGCATAGATCTACGGTTGAGATTGAATTCCGGACCCCCCCGACCATTTTTCCTTTAACGGTTGGGGGGGCGGGGGGGTTCCGGAATGGTGATTAAAAAGTGTGCACCAATCTACGATCATCATGGAATCACGTAGATGGACGGTCTACAGGCGATTTCAGACCCCCTCGACCTTTCTGCCTTTAACGGTGGGGGGGGGGGGCATCCGGAATGAGGCCGCTTTTCGGCGGGCCCTGTCCCATGTGTCATCCATCCATTGAATCAGACCTCCTCCACTCCAGACCACTTACCTCTTACCATCCTTCCCAATTACCATTCATCATTTCCTGACATACCTTGTCACCTCATGACATCATCCTCCATTTTCCCGCCACCCCTTCACGAATAAATGAACTTAGGATAAAGGGAAAAATCAAATAAGTTAGTAGATTAATTAATAATGTTAGTATAATTAGTTAAATAACCTAGGTTAAATCTTGTCAAAAATTAATTACTTAATTAATTGATTAATTAATAAATTAGTTTAATGTTTTATTAATTAATATTTAAACAAATATTAAAATTATAATAAAACATAAAAAGAAAATTATATAAAAAACACAAAACATAAAAAAAAAAACTTAAAAAATAACATATCCTAAGTTCTACCCCACCCAAAAACCCACGCACAATTTCATACATCACGCATACCTTCACATCACATCAAAACAAATCAAACGGTCCCTAAAAATTCTGGACCCCCCCTCACCATCCGAACTTTAACGAGAGGGGGGGGTCCGGAATGAGGTAGTTTTCAATACCACCCCCCATCCACATGTCGCCTCCCTNCCCCCCCCCCCCAAAAAAACCTCTTACAACCTCAGGGAGGGTCTGGAATACCACCAATCACAAAAAAAAACCGCTTTTTCAATTTTTTTGCCATTTTGGCTTGTTTCACTACGTCTTCTTTCAAAACGGATTCTGGGAAATTGAAGACGGATTTTAAAAATATGAGAGAGGTTTTTTCTCAGTACTGGCTGACGAACAAACAACTTTCTCAGTTTTTTCACCAGCACTACGAGAAGGGAGAATCGAAGCCATCTTCGAGGCCCTTTTTTTCCAGATTTTTACTTTTTCGTTACAATCCTGATTTTGCGGGAGCTGTTACGGCCAGATGGGGATGAATTTGGTGAAACCGAAGGATTTTTTTGTCCATCACATGCCCATATACAATAACCTCCTTCAATTTTTTCCCAGGTTTCATCATTGAATAAAAACACACGTCTGTTCGGACCCCTTTTTCGTAGGAAACCGGTCCGTCTTTCATGGCAGATAGTTCTAAATTTTGTGGGATTGGTGGATATTTTTGGCCGAGGCGGTTACAACCGAATCTCAAAACTTGTTGGGGGATATCCTATATTTATTTAGAGATGATTTTTAATGTAAGGGTTGTTGATCTCACGCCTAGGCAGGCTGGGAGCACTGTAACTTCTATCAAGAGATTTTCCAGAAATATAAAGAAATGTTTCACAGGACTCCTGTATGTTAGCTATTGGTAAAAAAAAAATTCCCTTGTCGTTGAATGTGTATCTGCCTTTGTTATCATTGTGTTGTATGTCTGATCTTTTAAAAGGAGTTAAAGTTACAGGATTTATCTATGCATGCCCTATTTTCTAACTTTTAAAAAATCTAAATGTTTGTCTTCTGATTTTGTGGTGAAGAAATTCTTAAATGCTTCTTTACTGTGATTGATAATCTCACATTTCCTGCTAATCCATCACTTATTCCCAAAGAATCCAATAGTTGCATTATCTCACCCTATGAAAAGACTTCTTATAAATTGTTATTTGATCTCTATCTTTGTGAAAAGACCCCATAGCCCAATGGTCTTCTTTTGTTTTCTCAACTAGAAAACCCCAAGAACATAACCCTATTCTGCATAGCTAGCCTAATATTCTTTTCAAACAAATCTATATCAGACAGAGAGATCCCTCTCTAAGTCTTGAAGGGCTAGATCCAAGACTCAAAGTGGTTTTGATGTTGCCTCTGTGACTTCATCATAGCCTTGGGAAAATCATAGAGTGCTAATAGGGAGGAGGTTTACAAAGGAGGGATTATCATTCTACGGGGGGGATTTTATTGTGGAGGGGTTTCTCTTTGATTGCACAGAGGAGAGTTTGAGTTCTGTAGTCGGGAAGGGTTAGTACAGGGGGCACCAGTTTGTTGGGGGTTTTGGGCACGGGGGCCAGGATATCCATATGGTATCCTGGAGCTAGGTAGTTGTCCTAGTTGGGAGGGTGGAAACTCGGTTTTGGACAGAGTTTGTCCGTGGCTTCAAGCTGGGCAAGGCAGAAACAAGAAGGTCAACAAGAGAAGTGGAAAGCATAGGGTTAGCATCAGACCAAGGTATTTTAAACTTACATATTTGTTTTTTTCTATTATAAAATTAATATTCGTTGATAAATTTAACATGCGTATGTGCTAAATTAAAAGGATTTATTGAATTTTCTGAAATCAAGTAGAAGTTACTATTATGTTTGTGTAATTAATTGATGTTAAATTTTTTCGACTACTACACACACTGTCCAGAGATGACGTCTAGATCCCATCTCGCCTCGAAAGGCCGAGCTGGGTATCCCAACTCCCATAAGTAAATCAATCAAGTTGATATTTCTGCAGCGTAACGTTACGCAAACAGAAGATGCCCTTTCCTCCTTCTCCTACCTTTCTTTTATAGAGTTTCAAACTTTCTTTCTTTCCCTAAATCTCATTTAATTAAAGTTTTAATAATCAATTCTCAAAAATTCCTCTCCGTACAAGTGTCCCTCATCCCCTACAATCCTCCATGAATTAATTTCTTTAATTAAGTAATTATCTTTATTTCCCTCACCCACCTAGAGTTACTCCTAGAATCACTCCTAGGTGTACCTAGATTCCCTTACAGGTTTTAAAGGCTTTCCCTAATATGAAATTGCTAATTCAGTTCAAAATTAGAAAGCTCTTAAATGTGGATTCCTTACTAAGTTGACTTCCCGCTTTTTCCCTCAAGTTCCCCTTTTTCCCCTTTTATGTTACCTATTTTCCCTAGTTTCCTATTTTATTTTTATTTTCTGTCTTTCCCCTTTTTACTTAGAACTAAAAAGGCAGGTGTGGAATATAACCCCTTTTCCCTTTTATCATTAATTTAGTATTTTTTAAATTATCAAATGCTAAAATAATTATTTCCCTCTTTACTTTTTATCCATAGATTTTATTTCTTATGAATAATTTAATTCTTACTCCCTCCATATTACAAAATTTTATGAAGAACATAATCATTACTTAAGTGGTTTTTATTTTAAATTTTATTATTTTATTTCATTTTATCTATTTATTTGTTTATTTATTTATTTTAATTATTATTATTATTATATATATTTTTTAAAGGTAGACACAATTTTACCCCTAGTGAAATTTTAGACTAAGAACCTAGATTTTGTACTAGGCGACATTTAATTAAGGAAATTGTTTTTTTTTAATTTCTTAACCTGTTATTTTCCTTAAGGCCATCTAGGCTCATCCCTCTATCATCATCAATGCGACGTGCCCTTTAGGATGCACTAGGTTCTCCAAGGGTGCCACTCCCCTCATTTGTTTCCTTGCGCGACGTGCCATTCAGGTGCACTACGTGCTCCAAGGGTGCCACTCGCCTCTTCACTGATTGGTAGACATCAATAACCCCTGGAGTCAACACTCCACCAGGAGAAATTGTGGGAGACTAAGGGTTTATAAGGAATAAGTCCCCCACCCTATTGTGCACCCCTTAGAATCATCGTGAGCGACTATCGCAGTCTGCCCTCATGGCATCATGCGTCCTCTCGAACTAGGTAATCGTTAACCTACAGTTCGAGCCACGACGGGAGTGCTAGTAGGATATGGCAGGGTTGTTGTCCACACCTCTCCCTCAACATCTCTGGTAGTCATGTGTGACCTGTTTACTCCATATATGAGTCTAGCCGGCAAGCTATCGTCAGCCTGCATCATCATCAAATCATGTCAGAACATATCCATATCATATCATTTACTCAGATGCACTAATATCACAGTAAAACAATCAAACCCCAATGACACACTCCCTGACTCGATCCAGAGTACAAGGGGATCCATCGATGCCTCCACATTCTCAAGGTCCAAAACTGATGTAGGAGCATCGCCAGCACATCAAGCGAGCTAGCGCAGAGTGGAAGATAGCTGGACAAGCCAGCACAATTTTTTTTGAAAATGATTTGGAATTGTTGTGCGATCTTAAATGACCCATTTAAGAGATGGCGCACTTGTATATTGTAATGGACCTTGAGCGGAGAGCTCTCGTCCTTTAGGTAGATAGTCGTCATTTAATAGATTTAATGCAGTTAGATAGGAATTTAATTCTAGATTTGATAGCCTAGAGTCCAAGAGAGAAAATGGATATAGACACCCTCATTGTATTATTGTAAAAAAAAAAAAAAAAAACCCTAAGCATTCAGAAGAAGCCGAAGAGAAAGCAGACAATAGTGTATGAAGAACACCCATGTACAGACATTTGAATTAATAGAAGAAATCTTTGATTCAAATTCATGCTTTGTGTTGTTTCTCTGTGTATTGATGTTATTCTCATGAATGTTTGCTTCCTGTTATACATTTTCTTTTATATGTTGTGTATGTGATTTCATGGTTGAATTGAAGTCTTAAGGGAACAAGGAATTAGTTTCAATTGTTTCTCTATTCTGAGCCAGAGAATTCCTACAAGGAGTGCAGTTGAATCGTCCACAAGGAGTGCATTGACAGAAGGGTTCAATTAGAGATAACTTTTGTTCTCATTTCCTCGAAGGTGCAGCTAGGTACAGTGTCGTGCAAGGAGTGCACAGGCCAGGTAAAAGTCTCAGGGTTGCGAACCTGATTAAAGTACTAAAGACTACTGCTGCAAGGAGTGCACAGAGTCGAGAAACTTAAACTCTCAGTTGAGGTTGAAGGATTGCTGCAAGGAGTGCATGCAAAGAGTTCTCTCTTTCAAAGAGACCGAGTAACTGTGGAAATCTCAGGAAGGATAGGCCTCTGAGTTGATGAAGAACAGCTTAGAGAAGTGCGACTTGAAGTTGAAAGAGAATCGTCGGTTGGTGAGCAGGTGAAAGAGTCCAGTGGGGGGACACTTCTTCATTTCATGGATTCGCAAAGGAAAGAACGGACAGTCGAAATACTTTGAGGATATTTCACGAAGTTCCGTGGACCATTGGACCTCACGGAGGTGTAGGGAGGTTACAGTGTAAGGTGGATGAGGTTTGAAGCTCAGGAGGGGCAGAGCCATCGATCCGTTCCATAGGAGTCGTCAGATCTACACGTGGTATCGTGTATCGGGGATTCGTGAGTCGAAGCTCCAAAATTTTGCAACAAGAATTGCGATATCGCGATATGAGATATCCCGACGAGCCCTGAACCATCCATCATGTGGGACACGTGCCAACGGATCCCGAGGAGTCGAGGTTCGTAGAATCAGGGTTTCTAAGATTAGGAAACACTTGCCGCTTGGAATCGCGAAACATGATATTCCGACGGGTGATTTGTGTGTGCCACAGTGGGAGTCAGTGGAGGACAGGTGGCATAGTATCGGGGAAGAGGAAGTCTGGGAGTCATTGGAGGACAGGTGGCATAGTATCGGGGAAGAGGAAGTCTCGAATCCATCAACATCAGGATTCGCGATCCCACAAATTTCGATATCCCGATAGGATTAACGGGAGTTGAGGTGAAAACTCGCATGTGCGTCGAAATTTCATTGCATCGGGTATCGGGAGTCGGAAAATCAAAGGGCTTGATATCGCGAGTAGAAAAACTGCGATAAGAAAAGTCTTGATAGGGTGAGAGAAAGTCAACATTGACTGAACATCGGGTCTCGGGGACTCGAGAGCCTAGTGATCGATAGTGAACTTGCGAAGCCGCGAGTTTCGATCCTCCGATAAATAAGGAAAGGGGGGGAGCGCACATAAGAGAATATGTGGGTGCAGATTTCCTGATAGGGAAATAGAAGAACCTTGGAGTTCTTTGGGCCGGGAGAAGAAGAAGATCCTGTGATAAAGGACGTGCTCCGAGGAGTACGGTTGCATCAGGTTTGGTATCAGAGAAAGGTTTTTCTTTGCTTTCTATAGTAGAGAAGAAGAAATTCGCTATGCCGCCCAGAAGAGAGAGACAATCACCCGATCCAGAGGACAGGGAGGTGCGAAGAAGAGGTAGGCCGGTAGGAAATCTAGAAATGGAGAGACAGATGAGAGATCTATGAGCAAGACTCGAGAACATGGAGGTAGCTCAGAGATGCACAACTAATGTAGGAGACTTCAGCGATTCATAGGATGAATTTGAAGATGAATGAGAGGAGGAAGTTGCAGCCGAGGATGCAGTGAATGAACTTCTAATTAAAGCTATTATCAGGATGGGTGCAAAGGAGAAGATGGACATTCCAGTTTACGAGGGAAATCTGGATGCAGAAGAGATTCTAGATTGGATTAGAGCTCTTGACACCTACTTCGATTATGAGTATATCGAAGAGGATAAGAAGGTCATACATGTTGTCATGTGCTTGAAGGGACATACAACCTTGTGGTGGGATGAGCTACAAGCTGACAGACGCTGCAAGGGCAAGCAGAAGATCAAAAGTTGGGACCGAATGATCGCGAAGATGAAAGCAAAGTTCATCCCTAGAGACTATCAAATCACTATGTTCAGGAGAATGCAGAACCTGAGACAGAAACTGATGACAATGAAAGAATACACTGAGGAGTTCTATCGACTGAACATTAGAGCAGGTCATCAGGAGAGCGATGATGAGAAGGTTGCCAGATACCTGAATGGTCTGAGATACGAAATTCAGGATGAATTGAGCATGGTTACCATCAAGATGGTGGAGGATGCTTATCAGATGGCTCTGAAAGCTAAGGAGAAGCTGAGCCATAAGAAAGGTCAGTGAGGCTAAGGTAGAAGTCAGCCCAGAGGAAAAGTAGTTTCCCAGGACAAATATCAGAAGCCCAAGGAGGAATGGAAGAAAACTTAGGGTAAATTTGAAAGAGGAGGGACCTCACAGTGATGGCCACATGTTGAACAGAGAGGGAAGCATACAGAGCAGAGTGGAGGATATGCTGATGGAAACACTTTTCCTCGTACCAGAGGAAGAGGAAGAGGCCAAGGTGGAGTAATCACATGCTTTACATGTGGAAAGAATGGGCACAAGTCTTACGAGTGTCCAGAGAAAAAGAAGGACATTGGAGAAGCTCACATCACCGACGCACAACGGTGGGATGTTGAGGTCGAAGATGCAGAAGGCAGAAGGTCATTGATGATGCGAAAAGTCCTTTTGACACCTGAGAAGGAGGTGGAAATCTCAATGCAAAGGACCATACTGTTCAGAACTTCTTGCAAGACCAAGGATAGGGTGTGCAAGGTTATTGTTGACAGCAGTAGCATGGATAATCTCATATCTACAGAGATGGTGGAGAAGCTGGAGCTGGAGATGATTGATCATCCAAGCCCATACAGAGTTTCGTGGCTACAAAAAGGACACCGGGTAACTGTTACTAAACAATGCTTGGTTGAATTCAAGATAGGTGGGTATAATGATAAAATATTATGTGATGTTATTCCCATGGATGTTTGTCATTTATTGTTGGGTAGACCATGGAAATATGAAAGAAACGTGATTCATGACGGAAGAATGAACACATATACCCTGGAGAAGAATGGGAGAACCCATATGTTGCTTCCGATAAAGGATAAAGAAGAGAAGCTGGAAGTAAGCAACATAGTACTTCTCATGAGTGGGAAGGAACTTCTTACGGAGGTGAAGAAGAAAGAAGATCCACAGTTCTTTATGGTCAGAAAGTCGAGGATCGTTCTGACTAGCACAAGAGTGGATGATTTACCATGTGAAGTTTAGGAACTACTGGAAGAGTTCGCTGACATCATAGTGGACGAATTACCTCATTCGTTGCCACCGATGAGGAGTGTGAGTCATCATATTGACCTCATACCAGGAGCTAGTTTGCCGAATAAAGCCACGTACAGGTTGATTCCGTAAGAAAATGAAGAGGTTAAGAGGCAGGTCCAGGAGTTGTTGGACAAAGGATTAGTCAAGGAAAGCTTGAGTCCATGTGTTGGTCCAACAGTACTCAGTCCGAAGAAGGATGGAGGTTGGAGAATGTGTACTGACTCAAGAGCGATCAACAAGATAACTATCAGGTACAGATTTCCATTGCCGAGAATGGATGATCTGATGGACTGTCTGAGTGGGGCAAAGTATTTTCAAAGATATATTTGAAAAGTGGATACCACCAGATTCGCATGAGGGAAGGCGATGAGTGGAAAACAACCTTCAAAACCAACGAAGGACTGTATGAGTGGTTAGTCATGCCGTTTAGTTTGACAAATGCACCGAGTACCTTTATGAGGTTGATGAATGAAGTCCTGAGGGAATTCATCAGGAAATTTGTCATTGTTTATTTGGATGACATACTGATTTACAGTAAATCAGAGGCTGAACACCTGAAGCATTTGGCCATTGTGATGAAGAAGCTACAGCAGGAGAAGTTGTTGATTAATATGAAGAAATCCTCATTTATGAAGATAGAGCTCATATACATGGGTTTTGGTATTTCGGTGAATGAGTTGAGGATGGATCCAGATAAAGTACAAGTGATCAAGGATTGGCCATCAC
>ML812407.1:205618-218071 GCA_009831015.1 Picea engelmannii
GTTTCAAAGTTATGAATCATAGCGTTATAGAGTTTGGTTACCTATCTAACTTGTTGGTCCAATTCTAGGAGATCGAACATAATTTATGTATTTTAATTTAATGAGCCTTTGCTCTCGTGTTATTGTATATCCAACAAAGGAATTCGTCTGATGGAATAATTGAACTGTACAATTTCATACAGTTGGCATGATCATAATAGTGAAATATTTACTCCATTTCTCATGTGTCCAAGCACTGATAACCTTATTGTATGAGTAGTTAGATGTAGAAGTAGTTATGCAACATCCTATAAAGAAACTATATATATACAAATATATATATATATATATATATATATATATGGATAATTAATCGAAGTTTCGTTTGGCATTTATATTGTCTGGTATTCTCAACTATATAAAACAGTTCTGCGTATTTAACCTATATATATATATATATATATATATATATATATCAAGTTTACTTCCAAAATTTCCTTTAGCATTTGTACAGTTTAATGTTACTTGGAAACTGAACATCTATGTGTATGTAATTCATATGTTTGGTAAGAAATCTAAAATAGATCTGAAAATATATTTTATTTAACTTACAGTATCTCCTAGATGCCTACCATAACTGACGCATCATGGTTTTCATCACTATATTCATTAACTAAAATCAGACTTTAATTATAACAACTAGCATCTAGTAGCCTTATTACTTTATTCAATAACATAATCAACATCCAAGGTTCATCCTACAATCATTTCACTTCACTTAGCCATCATACATTAAAAAAATTCAACAAACAATAGATATGAGTACTTATGTGAACAAAAAGTTGGGACAACAAAAGGAACATCCAAGTTCCTCCCAACCATAGAACGAAACAACGAATCTACTTGCTCCATTCACCCCCTAGCCTGACCATGAATCCATGAGGGCGAACTCCAGAATTCCTCCTTAGATATAGTCCTTTAGTTTCATAAAAAATTATCCTTGCCTCACACTCAAAAAACAATGTTCATAACAACAAGTGATAATTATTTCCCATCATACTAGGCAATGTCCTGCCTCCTCTCATATGCTATATATCCAAATGAATTTGTGCCTAGGTCTTTTCCCCTTGGGAATTTTCATAGCTTTACAAATCCCTTATTTTCAGTGGCTTCCAATGGCCAAATTCTTGATTTTCCACTTGTAACATTCATCCCTGAGGTAGTTCCAACATGTTCCCCACTCATGGAGACATGGCCAATTGATTTCAATCTGGTTGTTCCATTTGTCTATCAGCAATAAATATAAAAATATTTGTTTCTTACAAGTGTCATAGTCAAAGAGTTGGTTAGGACAAATCAAATGTTTTCCCAAGAGTCATAATCATAATTTACAATTAATCAAATTCAAAATTGCCATAAATGGCAATTATTTTCCAATTTCAAATTTACGAAAAACGAAAATAAATTCCTAAGTATTTTATGGCTTAAAATAATATATTTTTTGGGGGATGTTACATAACCAAACAATTGTTGTGATCAATTAAACAATCAGCGTGTGTAATTTAACCATTAATGTGTATTAAACTTGCTCATTGTTCACGTTTAAATCCCTAACACGTTTAATTAATCACAGTGTCATCATACTCAAAATAATATGTCTTCCAAAATAACCTATAAAAGAATTCAGTTTACTCTCACTTCTTCTTCTAAACATTTAAAAAAATTCCAATGAACACATAGTCATTTGTATTGACTCTATTCAACATCCAAACCATCAACCACTGTCCCTGAATCATCTCCTCAAATGAAACACAGACACAAGTTTTTTTTTTTTAAATCGTCCCTGATTCCATTCCTCTAATCAATTTAACATTTAAATTGTAATGAAACCATACTGTTATAAAACCTATGCCCATATCTGATACGATGCATGATATCCATAAAAAATACACAACAAACAATCAAGTCACAACCATCACGATTTTAAATTGCAATAATCAAGATTGGCAATTAAAACACATAGTAACAACAATCATCATTTAGCTTATACCATGATGTAGGAAACCCACATAGAGCAATGCACAATGCAAGAAGCATCGTTGTAACTTAATCAACCATAAAATAATGTTGGGTTAATAATCCAATTGTTACAACACAAGAGACAATGACTATACCCAATTCCATTTCTCAAATCAACCAATTAAACATGTCGAGCTATCAATTCAACTATCATCATAAATAATGCATTGACTCTCTACCAATAATAAAAACAATTATCAATGCTATTAACAAAGACAAACCAATAATCACCACTCTCAACACTACTTCACCAACTCAAAATAGACAATATACCCGATTATTTCATTATAAAAAATGACTTTGAATAATCACAGGTGGGCTCTGAGTAATCAAGGGTTCTCTCTATGGAACCAACACAGGGAGATTGGAGTCATCCACCAACAATAGGTGAGAACCCT
The DNA here is from genome assembly GCA_009831015.1 of Picea engelmannii. Classification (NCBI taxonomy): domain Eukaryota; kingdom Viridiplantae; phylum Streptophyta; class Pinopsida; order Pinales; family Pinaceae; genus Picea; species Picea engelmannii. Next base: position 208,075 of record ML812407.1, read on the forward strand.
TTGAGACAACAGGGCACATACACAGGCCATATAAACAATAGATTGAAATACAGGGTGACGACTTACTAGGTAAGAGAGATTATGAACAGAGGAGCAGAGGTTTCTCACTCGCCTGTAATAACACTATGAACATGCAGGGCATAACCCTCATGGATTTCCCCAATCAACCTGAATAATAATGATATAAAAACAAATCCATGAAATAGAAACCAACCCTAAAGCAATCCCCTTGGCATAATATCCATCATAACCAATTGTACAAACACCAATAACATAAAGGAGCCCACAACCAGATGAAATTATATACAGTGAGAGAAGATGGTTCCAAATCAAACCCAACAACCCCATAACAACAAATACGACTGGGTATGGTCACAAGAACTGTGTGGATAAAGCCAGATCGAATGAACCCTCCAACAAAAACCCATAAAGACAATAGAGAGACTTCATGGCTTCCACTACTCAAAAAAATCAATTAAATCATAACCTCAACAACCCAGTTTCCATTTGCAACGAAAACCACACAACCAACCATTCCATAGAAACACCAGAGTTCATATAGTTGTCACCCTTAATACAAAAACAGACCAATACATCACCGATCCAACATATATTTAATAAATAGATCGAGTTCATGGATGGCGAAAAAAGCATACCTGTAATCACATAGCCTTAACAACACGAGCTTGGTCGAGTAGTTCTTCTCTCACCTGAAAATCAAATATTAACCACAGTGAACAACAATTGAACAATAGCCAACCTAGGGTGATGGCCAGTGCGAGAGGTATGGAGTGATGTGTAGTAAATGCACATCGCTTCCATCCTCTACTCATTCAATTACTTAGTACACCCCATCCAACCATCCAACCATCCATTTAATTAATCTATGCATTGAAACTAACATCCATTACCTGACAAGTGCGTCACCCTATATCTCATTAACCATTTCCAGCGATACCATAATGGATATAAATGTGCCTGCATATAAATCAATACATCGTATAGCCACTACAATGGTTAGCTAGGACCAACAATAATCCTTTTAATTTCATTTGCATATAACATAGCATAACATAGTATAGGATAGCTCCTCTAGATTTATTCCATATTTCTTTCATATTTTGTCATGACTAACATGTGTCTTGTGTAGGTGTAACATGTAATAGATCATGGCACCAATAGCATTGAAATAACAATTCATATAAGACATCATGTCATGGAATTGAGAATTTTGAGTAATGAAACCCACACATAACATGCATTATCCATCTGCTATTTGTCGCAAATAGAACTAGTAATTCATCATATATCATGTAGATCCCTGTAAGCATCATCGAACAACAACATAAAATGTATAACAATATTATCTCTGATCTCCCAATCTACAAGGGGGTCCCACCTACTAGTATTATATATATCACTAGCTTATAATAATAGAGTTTTAGCAATACTTTGTGGGAGAAATCCCCGTTGCGATTTTTATTGTCAACAAACTGGCGAATCCACGGGAAAAATTGTTTCCAACAGATTTATAACTCAGAACTTATGGTTTCGCAAAACAGAACAACAAGTCAAGAAAATATAACCAAGAATATTATGCACCAGGGGGAAGTGAGTAGATTTAATGGAAAATGATCGGGAATTTGGGAAAAACTCATGAAAAATGTTAAGTATGAGGGGGTTTACCATTGTGTGCATAATCACTCAATCGAAATATTCTCTTTACTTCAAGTAGAAAAATCATGGACTTTCTCTTTTAAATGATCAAATGGATGAAGAAATGGAAACTAGAAGTGGGAGATAACCAATTTTTTTTAAAACAAACAACCGTGAAAGAAGATAATAAATTCAAGTGTTCTTTCAGGGGGAACATCATAACAAATGTGTAAGCTTGATTTTTATTGACTAACAATATGTCACAGGAGTGTCACTGTGGCATAACTGATCCAACATCTTATTATTTACCAAGATAAACTAAACAATGAAAAAGCAATAAAAATCATGACATAATTAAAATTGAAAAATTCAAAACAAGATAAATAAAGTGACATAAATGTAAAAGAAGTAGAAAATTTCTAAAAATAGAAAGCACAAATCAAACTACTGTAAAGCAGAAATAAAAACAGTGAAAAAATGAAAGCAGATCTAGACTACTAATATACAAAAAATCTTAATTTTTTCATATCGATGATACTATAATGAAATGTGGGAAAAAATTATGTATAACTCTGAACACTTTGCAACCTAGGTTTAGGGTTTAGGCCGCACGGTCACAATATTTTCCCCACTGGGGCTCATGACTCTGAAGGAGGGAGGGCCGAACGACACCTCTTATAGCCAGGCCACAACCAATGGAATCTTGGGAGAAGGATCAAAACGACCCACCTTCGAGCCTCCTCCAGATCAATGCTCAAAGCTCCTAACAGAAGGAACCTTCAAGGATCAGACGATGGATATTGACCCAGAAAACACAACTACACCTGCTATAGCATCAATACCATGGCTACCAGGCAAATGCATCCCACAAGAACCAGAGGCCCTGAAATACATCATCAACTCACCACGCATAGAGGAAAAAAAGCAATAAATGAGAGACTACGCCCTAGTAGGAAAATTCCTAGGGATCTAGCCTTCAAAACGGGACCTGATCAAATGGATACAACACTAGTGGAAGCCAAAAGGACACTATGAACTGCAACTAGGATCCAAGGGATTCTTCACAATCATTCTGCATAACCTCGAGGACCGCAACCGCATTTTTGATGAAGGGCCTTATTTCTACAACTCAGCAGGACTCTTCTTAAGATTCTGGACTGAGAAGTTCATCCATGAAAAGGAATATTTTGTGCATGCACCAATTTGGATTAGATTATACTCCCTTCCCCAGGAATTCTGGCTGGAAGAGGTTCTAGTAGGTATAGGTAACACCATCGGAATCTATGTTAAGTCTTCAGAGGCCACAAAGCAGAGGCGATACACTTCTTATGCATGCATCTGCGTACACCTAAACATATCCAAGCCACTCTCGGGATCCATAATCCTAGAATACCATGATGAGGACTAGATCCAAACCATCAACTATGAACACATCTCGTTCAGATGCAGTAAATTTCATGAGCACAGACATCTCTTGAGAGAATGCCCCCTCAATGTTGCACACAAAGAGGGGAACCCAGAGGTCGACAAAGACAAGGAAGGCTTCTCTCAACCAACAGGAAAGAGAAGACAAGGTGGACAAAAGCATCCAACCCAACTAAGTAAATATCCATCCACTAGTAATAAATATGCAATACTACAGGATCAACCAGAGAATCCATCAGTCCCCAAAAACCCCAACGATTTCCATGCGGAAAACACTCCCCAACACATGAGCCCAGGGAGCGAACGACCAATATAGGATAAGGATCCAGATAACTCATATCTAAACCCCATTGTCGGCCAGCAAGACCATTTGGAGGTAGAGGATGGAGACGTTGAAATGGAGCTAGAAGAGAAAGAATTAGCTGGGGTGGACCCGGAGCACCTCAAACATGCCTATAGACACCAAAAAATGTACACCATACCTCGGGATCAATTATGAAAAGTGTGCAAGATCTTCCTTAACTCCTTATCTAGATCCACAGCTCGATCCAACAAGGGTATGAGCATACAGGGTAGTCAGTCAAAGAGCCAGAGAAAAATTCAGAAAGACGAAAATAAGAGAGGAAGGAAGTCGACAAACAAGCTCATACAAGAAATAGGTCACTTCATGGTGAACTCTGGTCAAATCCACCTTATCTCGGACAACTTTCCCCCTCTCTCCACCCCCTCATCCTCATGAAGATCATCTCCTAGAGTATAAGAGGCCTCAATGGACGTAGCAAGCAAAAAATTCTACGAGATCTGATCTTTGCAGAAAAATTGGATATAATGTTACTTCAGGAAACAAAATACACCACTAAAGACATTGACAGGCTACTCCCCCACTGTTAGAAGCAAGGGGAAACATTTTCTACCGTAGCCACAGGTACAACTGGAGGATTATCTATCCTCTGGAACAACACCACAATGATCATGGAAAACTTTATCACTACCAAATGGTCCATCACTGCAGACTATAGGCTCATTGGTTCCAACAAATCCGGACACCTTACCAATGTCTATGGGCTGGCTAGCCCCAGGGATAAGCAATCCTTTCTCAGGAACCTGGAGTACCTTTCCACCTTAGCTAAGAACAACAGATGGATTATCGACAGAGACTACAATCTCATACACAACCTGGATGAAAAAAAAGGGGGATCAAGACGCCTGGATCAGGATTCCAGTGACTTCAATAGCCTCATTGATAACATCAACCTCATCGACCTGGAAACCATCAATGGCGTTCACACCTAGACAAACAGAAGAACTAGAATACATCAAATCACTTGTAGGCTAGATCATTTTCTCATCTCTGATTCCCTCATGCTGGAAGGGACAACTCTGAAAGCAAGCATTCTAGATTTCCATGGCTCGGATCACTAGCCCATTCAGCTATGGCTGGAGGTGCTAGCCACTCCAGGGAAAAAACCCTTAAGGTTTTTACAGTTTTGTCTCAACCACCCATATTTCCAAGCAAATATCCATGATTGGTGGAGGGAGGCAGAGGTCCCCCGCAGCTCCAAGATGTACATATTTCAGCAAAGGCTAAAGAACCTCAATCAAAGACTCATACTTTGGAACAAGAAAACCTTTGGTAACATCTTCGACTCCCAAAAGCAGTCGTCAGAAAAAATGAGCATGATTCAAAACCAAATCTGGCTTCAAGGGCTAACAGATGAGCTTAAAATCTAGGAAGCGAAATTAAATCAATAGTTGGAGGCCAGAAAAGGCCAAGAAGAGATTTTGTGGAAACAGAAATCTCGAATCCAGTTGCTCAAGGAGGGGGACCAAAACACCAAATTCTTTCACAGAACCACCATTCACTGCCAACATACAAATAGAATTACACAGTTAACCTCCACCAACGGGCAGCCTATCCACTCCCATGAAGATCTGGAGAAGACATTGATAGACTATTACAAATATATTCTCACAGAACCCCTCCCGGATAGATCTGAGGCCATAGACAAGTTCACGCAGCATGTTCCCTCCCTAGTTACTATGGAGAAAAACTCAGCCCTGCTCTAGCCAATTACTATTGAGGAGGTGGATCAGGCGCTTCAGAACACCCCCAAAGGAAAGGTGCTAGGTCTAGATCACTTCACCAATGATTTTTTTCACCATTGTTGGTCAATTATCAGGGTAGAGGTGTGGGAAATCATTGAAGACTCTCGATCTTTAGGACAAGTCCTCTAGGCTCTCAGTGCGACTTTCCTCACCCTCATCCCCAAAGAGAGGAAGGCCTTCCACCCTAAGAAATTCAGGTCCATCACACTTTGCAATGTCATCTATAAACTCCTAACCAAAGTGATTTCCCAAAGACTCAAGCCCATCTTACCAACGATCATCTCTTCGGAGAAATCGGGCTATGTTGAAGGCAGACAAATCCTGGACAACATCATCCTAGCCCATGAAGTGATTCACTCTTTGCAGAAGACAAAAATGCTAGGTATGCTACTTAAAGTAGACCTCTCTAAAGCCTTTGATAAGTTAAGCTAGGATTATATGTATGAAATGCTCCTTGCCTTTGGATTTGACAAGCTCTGGGTGGATTGGATTCTAAATATAACCTCCTCGGCTTTTTTTTCCATCCTTATCAATGGAGTTCCCTCCCGTCCTTTCTCCCCATCTAGAGGAATCAGACAAGGAGACCCTCTTTCCCCTTTCCTCTTCATCATCATGGTCGAGGGTCTTATTCACTCAATTCACGTAGCCATAGCAAGCAACCTCCTGACAAGTCTACCTCTACATGGTGTCTCCCCCCAGTCTCACATAGCCAATTTGCGGACGACACTTTAATGATGGGTACCCCTATAGCACGAGAAGCTCACTCCCTCCTCTTGATCCTTCAAACCTTCTCTGAAGCCTCAGGACTGGATTGTATCAAAGACAAATCTCAGATATTCTTCTTCAATACGCCTACTCTGATTCAATGCCATATCTCTAATATCTTGGGATTCAACCGAATCTCCCTTCCATCCAAATACCTTGGCATCCCCCTGATTGATAATGCCATCAGAAACACCTCTTGGGAACATCTCCTTTCCTCCTTTGCCAAGAGGTTTTCCTCCTGGACCTACAGAGCCCTAAACCTCCCTAGTCACCTCATTCCTCTTCAAGCCATTCTTCAAGCCCTTCCCATCTATACCTTCTCGGCGCTTGTTGCCCCAAAGTTTGTCCTCACAGCCATAAAAATCTTACAGAGGAACTTCCTCTGGAAAGCCCTCAACACAGGGGAGAAAATAGCATTGATCAGCTAGGACAAACTCCGCCAACACAAATCTCAGGGAGGCCTTAGGCTAAGGGACCCCTATATCATGAATAAAGTCCTTAGCGCCAAGATCTGGTGGCGTTGGTTAAAAAATCCCAAGGATCTCTAGGCCAGGCTCTGGAGAAGGAAATATGCACCCAATATGGTGGAGAAGAACCTAATAAGATGGAATGGGGATAAACCAGGTTCCTTAATCTAGGCAACATCTAAGAAAAATAGACATCTGGTAACAAATCATGCTTTCTGGGAAATCCGAAATGGGAAAACAACCCTCTTCTAAAAATATTCCTAGAAGCAATGGCCAACTCTAGACCACGAGAACTGGCCTGAGAATATCAACATCCAAGCTACTCACATGGGCCTGACAAAAGTCGTTGATTACTGGCAAGACAATCCAAAAGAGGACACCTGACGATGTTGGCACTTAAATAGGGAGCACCTGAACCTAGAGGTGCATGTGGACCTAAGACCCTGGCAGGAAGAAATGGCCAAAAAACAAATCCCCAAACTTATCGGAGAGGATATCCTGCAATGGGGATACTCACCACAGGGCACATTCAGCATATGATAGGCCTATGTCATCAAAACTCACTCAGACCCTGTACCCACAGGGAAGGTTTGGAGCAAAAGCTAGGGCCTTAAACACTGGCCACAAATTACTCTCTTCCTCTGGCTCGTCACCCATTCGAGCATTCTCACTTGGAATAACCTCTCAAAAAGAGGATTTTTTGGCCCGTCTATTTGCATGCTCTGTGGAGAATAAGATGATACCATGAACCATCTCCTCAACACTTTCCCCTACACTACTCAAGTCTGGGATCAAAGTGTGCTAATTATGCGCACCTCAGATTGCAAGAGGGACAACATCAGTGACACAATCACGAAATGGAGAGACCAAGTGTTTCAATATCCCCTTCTAAACTGTATCTGGCAACTTCTTCTAGGATTCATTCTCTGGTAGGTGTGGAAGGAAAGAAATAGAAGGCTCTTCTAGAATGACCCCCTTATGTGGCACCACTACTAGAACCAATGTCTCCTCAACATTTTGGAAACTATCAGCCTTCAACATTGGACTGAAAAAGATCTGATCAACACTCCCATAGAAATTATGATCCTCCAGTACTGGAAGTCCCCCCCAATTCTTGACTCACCTCCTCCCGTCTCTTCTCCTCTCCCTCAAAGCAACCCCTCCTCCTGGACCCCCCCTCGGGCAGCTTCATCAAGCTCAATTTTGATGGGGCCTCCAAATGCAACCCGAGAGCAGCGGGATATGGTGTGGTATTCCGCAACCACCATGGACACATCCTTCTCATTAATGCAGGCTCCCTTGGTCACACTACGAACAATGTAGTGGAACTTTGGGGGCTCACTAGAGGACTGCAATTAGCCATTGAGAATAGCTTCACCAAGCTGATTGTAGAAGGCGATTCCCAAATCATTACCAATCTCTTCAGCAAAATCTTAAATGGAGCGGACCCGGAAAGAATCTCACCCGGCTGGAGACTCTCACATGGGCTAAAGACTATAGCAGATCTTTTCCAACCCAATCAGGCCTTTATACCTACACACATCAGGCGAAAGGCGAACCAAGTAGCAGACGAACTGGCTAATCTGGGGACTAATTGGGATGGACCGGATCTTCTGTGAAAAACATCCCTCAACCCTGCACACCCCATTCTCCAACAATGCATTCGTAAGGCTGCGGCAGTGGACAAACCCCCGGATGGGGTGTTAGTGTTGGCCACATGGTGGGATGAGGAGGAGAGGACATGCCAGCGTGGCAGGGGACCATGTGTCAGGCTCGTGCCAAGACCCACCACCTAATCCATGTATTTAACCGCCTTTATGATGTCATTTGTAATGTGTCAGGCTCGTGCCAAGACCCACCACCTAATCCATGCATTTAATCGCCTTTATGACGTCCGCTGCACCATTAACACTGGTGCGCCTGACTCCCATTGTTGTCTCCTCCATGGCTTCTCTGTTTGGAGGAGAAATTAACCCCCACATGCATCCCGACCCTCTTGTCCCTCAGCCGCCTAGACCTGGCTTACTCTGGTTTCCATCCTTCATGGTGCTCACCGCCTTCGGACTTCTCCAGGCTCTCCACATCCATCCGGGACTCTCTTCTTATTTTTTCCTTCCCTGTGAGCTTAGAATGTTGTGGAAAAGAGGGAGGCCAAGGAGAGGATCTCCATGGCATCCTCCTCGACCTCGAGTATCTATTTCTCCCCCTGGCTCTCCCTCTACGCACTCCTTGTAGCCCTCGCAACCCGAACTAGAACCTCTCACCTCCTCCACCCTGCCTACCTCTCGGTTTGAAGGTCTGGTCATCACCGATAGCTCATTGGGATCTCTCTCATGATTTCCCACAATTCCTTTGAATTCCTTAGCCAGTGAGCCTTCTTTTGCAGTGATAGCCTGGCCCTCCCACCCACCCTTGGAGGTGCCACACTTTCTTCAGAATGCCCGTCACAGGTCGCACTCTTCCACCAACTCCATCCCCGACTCGTAGCTGCAGGATAGCTTGGCCATCCTCTATGGGCTAGTTTTTGAGCTCTGGCAAGGATTAGAGGACCTTCATTTCCGATTGCAGCTATTGGATGGGAAAACCTCAACTCTCCTTCAAATCCTTTCCACCTTCCAGGGGGCTTTCCACTCCACTCCAAAATCCATGGTAGCAACAGAGCTACCCCATGCAAAGGTAGTCGATAAGAATGAACTGGTGCAATAGCTAGAAGGTGGCGAATTGGTGCAGGCCATGCACGGGGACACGAAGGCTACGACATCTATGGGTGTCCACTGGCACAATCCATCCAGATTCGCTATGCCAGCTGCTAACCTGGAAGGAGGAAACTTGGATGCTGACATGCAAATGGAAGGGAAAGGGATCCCCAACGAAGCGGAACCTTGGGACGCGGCATATCAAGCCACCTGGAAAGGTTATTTTCCAAGTGTTTGATCCCTCTAGGGATCGGATCTTTTCACTAGTTTATTTTCTTAGCTATAGCCTAGTCATATTAGCTCTGTTTATCTAAGACTATTAGACTATAAAATGCTAGTCTTAGATGGTTGGTTGAATTGGTTTCCCCTTTCTTAGGGCAGTTCGGTAACTACAGCATGATTATTTTCAAGCTTCTGCAACTCTGGTCTGGATTTTGAAGGCTCTTTATATATAAAATCTCTTACTTACAAAAAAAAAATATACAAAAAATCCAAACTGCGTTAAAACATTTCAAGTTGGTTCCACGTAATGTTTCAAGTGGGAACCATTAGTGTTGTAGGAGAATAATCACTCTTGTAAATTTTTTAGGATGTAAGATTTAGTACCTAGGACAAAAGCGATTTTCAAAGGACCCAACCATAATTTTTGAAATTTTGAGACCATTGATGGTCCTGTAGAGTATATGATTAGATCATCAAGATAAACATGAACGCTTATCAATTTGTCACGAGTTGTCTATATAGGTCTTTTAAAAGTGGTACTTGCATCAGGTAAGCCAAAAATCACATGTTCATAAGTCATGGTACCCCAATTTGTGATAAAGGTGGTTTTGTAAGCATCTGCCCTTTTTACCTTGATTTGATTGTAACCCAAAAAATTGT